>JAVSBV010132566.1:0-17304 GCA_033117975.1 Parotocinclus spilosoma
ATATAATTAGCAGAAATATGACATATGCTGTATGTGACGGCATCGTAGGATTCAACTGACCTGACAGCCATAATTTATTGTCCTTAATGGATAATTATTGGGTGGCCCACATGTTTTTCTCCCATTCATCCCATTTTATCCCATTTCATCTCCCATTACCATAGCCTTATTCTTATGACTAAAGGTTTATTCATGTATTCATTCAAGTAAAACTGAAAGTATTACGAAAAACAACTGATTTAATACTGCTGAATGCACGTTATTCATTTTAATAATGAAAGCTATTTAGTTAATTTATCATTGTTATGTAAGCGCTCATGGCCAATGTACAGCCTCATACATTTTTCATATAAGGCTCAGAATTTGTTGTGCTCAAAACAAGCTTGATATGTTTCTGTCAAGGACGAATTTGATACAAGTCTCGATCAAGCAGTGCTTACAGCTCCATACCGTGCTCTAATCAGAAAAGCTGCATCACAAGATCATGTAATTGGGTTAGACACTAGACGTGGAACCTGGATCAAGGTGTTAGCATAAAACTTTTGTTCAACAAACAATTGTATAGTGTGTTTTTTATTGCAAATCATATATTTGTTATAATAAGGCTAAACAATTTGAATTAAATTAGAATCTTTTTCAGAAATGCTGCTTTTTTAGTGGTGTTTGCTATCCTCCCCTTTTTGTTATAAAGATTGTGCATTCAAGCTGGCATCCCCTCCAGAAGTTTGCTCATAATATCATTGATTGATTTATTCAACCACTTATTCTTATCCACTTAATTCTAAACAGGGTCCTGGGACAGCCAGTGCCTAGCCGGCAGCACAGGGCACAAGGCAGCAACAACCATAGAAATGGCACTGCTCCATCGAAGGACACAAACTCAAACACTAGGGGCATTTTAGAGACACCAACTAACCTAACATGCATGTCTTTGGACTATGGGAGGAAACTGGAGTACCCAGAGTAAACCCATACAGATATGGGAAGGACATGCTACCCACTAAACCAATGATCTATATTATTCCAGCATTACTAAATTCTGGGCCATTTCTCTCTTTAGGTGGTTGCAAAAAATCAGAGTCAAATAAAATAACAAATATAAAACACTCTTTTTACTTACTTAACACATCAACATGCAAGAGAAGTTGATGTACACTCACTGGTAACAATCCAGAGATTATTTTCTTGATGCTGTGGCCATATACTATATGTTTAAATCCCACTTAAAATGTGATTTATTTTGTGTGCTGACAAGAAAACTATTTTGATTGAAGTGACAAGACCCACTGGAAACCATTATGAGTGTGTTTTGCTATGTGGGGGAAACTCTTGAACTGGCTGTGTTTGTTTTTGGGCATTGAATATGAACCTTGACTGAAACTTCTGGCGACATCTTTAAATAAAAGAAGAGAAACAGCTCAGTGCAATGCTGTTTCAAACCAAAGGAAAATCTCTCAATTTCATATGCAGGAACAACAAAGGCAAGCCAAAGCCTCCAGAAACACAAACTGTACATACAGGCTATAAAAAAAATAATTAATCTACACAAGAAGCTGAGTTGAGAATATGCAAATACTTTTATGTAACCATTTGAAGCTGTTCAGAAAAGAGTGAACCAATTTTGCAACCTTAAAACGAAAAAGAATACCTAAAAGACTCATAGCAAAAATGACTTGTAGGCTATTAGTTTCACTGACCCGAGTCAGCTTGAGCCACGAGAATATGTCCCAGCAGAATTCCAGCTCATCCTGAATATCTGCTATTTGGATAGATATGCTTGCATCATGACTTTCGCCTCTGATTTTAGAAGTATATTTAATTTAAAAATATACTGCTCCTGCATCAATCTGTCCCTCAGGTTCTGCTGTTTAATGGCTTTGCATCCTTGATAAGTAATTGCTGAAACGTTTGATCAAGAATTGAATTGTCAATTTGATGTCTCCAGTTGGTCTTTTTGGGCTTAATATTATGAAACATGGTTGATATAGACCTGTATGGTGGCGATGCGTGGTAGAGGCTGTCTGGTGTTGGCACCACCTTCCACTGCGATGCCCAGCGTGCTGGCACACTTGGACACCCTCACCAATACTGGCTCATGCAGTCTTGTCTGTAATACATGAGAGAGCGAGAGAGAGAGAGAGAGAGACAGAGAGAGAGAGACAAAGGGAGCGAGAGAGAGAGAGAGAGAGAGAGAGAGACAGAGTCTAGAAACAGAACAGGGCTGTGTTAAATCACTTAAGTGCATACAAATGTGCCTCATCTTCATTGCAGTCCTTGATTAGGCATGATATAAAGTATTTGACATCAGCTCTGATTTGAAATTCAGTGACTCAGCCTTTTGGGTCTTTGGTTTTGCTGTTGTTATTGGATTTATTGGTCTATTTAAGTGTTTCAGTTTTTCTGGTACTTTAATCATTATGTTTATGAGGAGTAAGTCCCTCTGTTAAAGAGTTCTGTGTGCAGTTTGCTTGCTATATCGTGTTCTCTACTTTCTACCCTCGGGCTATTTTCTAGTAAATGTATCTGTAAGTGCCTGAGTGTAAATAGAAATAGTCAAATATCCACACAGTGGGTTCAGCTTGGAAGAAATTAGTGTATAAACCCAAAGTGTGGCATCTTACTGATTGAAAGGAGATGGAAAGTGCAAGTAGAGGAACAATGTCATTCATAGACACTGTCTATGACAATCAAGTTACACTGATACACTCACGGAAAGAGCATAATGTGTGGATTTTGACTTTCCAAGTCAATTATTTTTAAGGTTGTCTTACTTTATAGTAGTTAGGATAACAGGAAGGATGGCCAAAATACCACATACATCTGGAAATCAGATAAGATGAGCTCTGTTCTGGATTTTACCTGTATTTATGAACCTTTTGCTTGTCATATTTTTGTATATTATTTGTGTCAGTGACAGAACTGAGAAGCAGTGTTTGTATGCTGAGTCAGAGGGCACAAATAATAAAATATAATCACCCAGTTACAAAAAAATATCAATTATGCACCGGTGATGCTCATGGGTCTAATACAGAAATAATAAAAGTCATGGCTTACTTCTCTGTTTTCACACAGTCATGCAGGTTGGCCCATTATTTTGGGGTTCAGATATTCCTGTCCCGGCTTTTAGGAGCCCTGCACAGACTTGATCATTCGGAACAAGGAAACTCCTGCCTGCTGGCAAGAGCGCTGCTCGATTCACATTAGACTGAAAGCGGCTGGTTGCGTAAGGACCTCTTGGGCTGTCATTTTGCAAATGAAGATTTATATTAGAGGATAAAATCCATATACAAGAGGACAAGCATGACACCAAGGTTAAAAGAAGACAGGGTTTAAAACGTCAATTGGCTTTTTTGGCATGCCTTCCAGAAAGATATAAGCCACATTAGAGGATTATTCTAACTTTAAAACTTTGCTACAGTATGAAATAGAAGCATGGTGTCACTGGAATGTGCATGTACATATAAGCTATAAACCATATAGGCTGTAATTAAGCATAACATTCTGACTGACAGATGTGCTGGGAAGCTTTCGTTGCACTTTTTGCTGGACAGAAACCAGACTGCTTGAACATACATAAGTGTGAGTGAAATAAAGCTGATTGTTGGCTGGACTGTCTCTCCAACATAGACTACCATCTACTGACAATTAAACTTGTACAGATGTTAACTATTGGTTTATTTGGTACATCTAACAGGTACATAATAGATATAAAGGCATATACTATGTTTTAAATGTCATTTAAAGTCTAATATATAGGACCAAAAGGACCAGACTTTCAGTTTGGGTGACTGTCCTGAGTGCAGCAGGAACACATATTAGGTGGTGACATGGTGGGGCGTGTGACATTTTATGTTGTTTATTTATGTTATTTAATAATATTATAATATAAATGTTGTTTTGGATTTTAAATTTGCAGTGCATAGCATTTCAGCTTACCTTTTGAATGGTTTTAGTTTTTTTTAAATAAATGCTATCTCCTTTGTATATTAATGTAGCACACCCCAGGAAAAAATGTACCATCAAAACTCACAGTAGAACTGTCAACTTTATGGTCAACTTTGAAATTTTGAAAGTTTACATTAAAACTGTTAAGCAATGTACAGTTTTACTATGAAATTTTACAGTACATTTTTTTTTCCTGGGACTCCTGTGCAAAAATAGGCCAAACCCAAGACTGCAAAATGTGTTCCATTCAGGGGTAATGGCTTCAAACAGTTGATGATTAGTTAAAAAATGTTTCCCAGTTAGTTTGTGATTAAATGTAAGATTAAATATTCCTCTGAGTCTGTAGCAAATTGCTAAGGAACATCTCATCTTTTTTTTTTTAAATAGAGAAAGGTTAATTTGAAAGACACCCAGCCTTGCATTACTTTAAATGTTATATCAACATATAGATATTTTCAGGTTTTTGTCTTTGTGTACAAGACTACTGTAAGCAAAAATGTACTGCTCACAAAACTTAGGGGATATTTTATAAGAAGATATTTCATTTTAAAATATCAACTAATCTTTGTGTGCAGCAAATTCTGACCAATCACCATTAAAAGCTTTTTGTATTTTGCTATTTTTTTGCCTAGGACTGTACTAACTAGGGATAGGATTGAAAAATTTAACGTATATAATGTAAGCAGAGAACATAATCATTTTGGTTTTGACAATTGTATCAATTCAGCACTCGGTACTGGCTTTATATACTGTGTGATTATGGTGGTAGATAAGCGACTCCAGTACTGGACTACAGATGGTAGATTTGATTTTATTTCTTTCTGTCTCAATGGTGGAACCTTAAGCAAAACCCTCAATTCCCTTGGTAGGACTGTTGATTTCTCACTGTTGCCTTTATTGAAGAAAAAAATTTGATTAAAAGTCAGACTGCTTTTATTGCTGAAGTCATTTACTTAAATCATGCCCAACCATTCCCAGTCCTTCTATCGACCCTGCTTTTAGGCCCATGTGGTTCGAGTAACAGAAAATAAAGAAGAATACATGAGTTTTAAAAAGTAATTAACTCATCTGAAGGTGATGATATATAATTTTGCTTGGAGTGTTAAGTAGATTTGGTCGACTTGAGGAATGTGTCTTAAATCCTGCTGTGCTCAGTGCAGATATTCTGAGGCAATCAGACAGCATTCATGCTGGTCCACTATATAATCTTAGCTGAACCGTTTCTCGTTTTGCTAAAATTAGGGGATATTTCATTAAAAAAGATTTTTGATGTTTGCTTGGTAGTCCGTGGACTTGCTTACTTAAGAGTCCAGCTGCACAACCCATTTCAGCCAAATCTCGATTCATGATTCGGGTACACAGTAATTAATTGATTTGGTTTCACAATTGCTTTTGTTAAGTAAAGCTGTGGTTATTGAATTTTTATATCTAAAGTACTGTGTTCTTAGTGCAAAAAGCTCCCATGGGTGCAAAAATGGCACAGTATACAGTATAGAACGCTCTAACAAACATTCATAAATAATTTGATAATGCCATAATATAATGCCTCATACCATGTGGCTTTTTCATGTGAAATTCTGAAATGGATTCATTAAATGTTCTTTAAAAAAATGTTAGACAAAGAGAAAAAAATTACTTAAGAAAAATAATTACTCGACAAGATTTCTGGAACAAATTAACAGCGAAAACCAAGGTATTGCTGTATGTGCAATTTAGTTATACTTAATGATTTAGACACTTATGCATATTTGGGCATGCAGACACACTTTCTGACATTTATGTACTTTTGGTTGCAAACTTCTTAAAATAAATACATATGGAATTGCATTTGCATAAGGAAGGTATTGCACAATAATCAAATGCGCTGATACAGAGAATTGGTTTTAACTCTGATGCTATCTTAGATGGAATTTTGATCATCTGGCACCTTAAAAGGCTATCACACCAATAATTTCTATATAATTTGGCAACAGAGGCTTGGAGAGAGCTGGATCCTTTTCTGTAATGATTTCATCATCAGATAATTTTAGCTATCTGTTATCTGTATTGGTTAATACTAAGCTTGAACCCATTATCAAATAACACGATCACTGAAATACATAGTTCTTCAAATTATAAACTAATAATCATTTATTATTTTTGTTATTTAGCTCATTTACCCATAGCATTCCTATCAATTGTAAATATAGTGTTCAATATATTTTATTATATACTTAATTATACACTATCATCGACTAATCATATACAAACCTTGAACACAACTTGGAAAGATTATAACTTTTATTGCTCTATGTATCTTTGACTGTGGTGGTCCAGTAGTTAAGGTACTGGCTATGGACCAGAAGGTCCAGTGTTCAAATCCAACCTCTGCCAAGCTGCCACAGTTGGGTCCCTGAGCAAGGCCCTTAAGCCACCATTGCTTGGATTGTAAGACTGTAAATTGTAAGTTGCTCTGGATAAGGGCAAAATGACATTAATGTAAATGTAAATATTTTGCAAAGAAAAAAAATTGACAAGAAGAAAAAAATGGATGAGCTTGTTAAAAAAAGGCTGGTAACACACCAGAATGGCAATATTTTGATTTAAACATTTGTGGAGAAGCATTGTATATGAGAAAATTTTACATGACGTCTGCGCTGAGGGACTTCACTCTGTACTTCAAGAGTAGAAGATGAATGAGGATAAATTAGCACATTACCACAGACAATGCTATAAAACTGGCATTAGCCTGTCTGAAGTCTCTAGTTTCACAAAAAATAAGCACATCTCTCACATTTAACACTGCTTGAGTGCACTCCGCAGGCAGACTGACTGTAGATTATATAGATAATATAGTTTATATTTTACATATAAACGTATGAATGTATACATATACACGCTTCATTACACTTGCTATGTATTACATTTATAAAATTTTAAATAAAGAAATTAATGTATGTAAAGTGCAATGTAAATAGACAGTGTTAAAGACAAGCTAAGACCTCAGAGCTTACGTACAACTGGATTGAATAGGTTTTGATTTAAATATTATATAAACATTTGATGGTTCTGGATCTAAATTGACTAATTAATTGTGCTTGAACTAGCGGTTAAGGTATCGCTGCATTAATAAGGCATTTTCTCTCTCTCTCTTGCTCTCTCTCTCTCTCTCTCTCTCTCTCTCTCTTGCTCTCTCTCTCTCTCTCTCCCTCACACACTATCTCTCCCCCCTCACTCGCACTATCGCTCTCTCTCTCTCCCTCCCTTTTTTTTTTAATCTCTCTCTCACTCTCACTATCTCTTTCACTATCTATCTCGGTCTTTCTCATTCTTTCTCACCCAGTAGTCAAATGAATATCTTATTCCTTCTCCTAGATCTGGCTGGTATGGGTGCATTCCTTTCCTGGTTCTTTGTACATTTTGTCTCCCGAGATCCTTTTGGTATAAGAACAATGGGAATACATCTAGACATTCTCATATCTTGATATTGTTCTGTTCAGAATGTCATCACTTTCAGTTCAGAACCACATGCTCCGACTTTCACTGCCCTCCAGTGTGCTAACTCATGCTGGCACTGAAGGCCAGCGGCTGGTGATTGGATCAAACCATGGACAGCTGACTCCACAGCACAGCACTTATGCGACCAGATTGACTTTCTTTGTCATTGAGGTTATTGCTTAATTGAGGGCTCTTGGATGGCCCATCCATCACAGGTGTTAATCATATCAAGGACTCACACTTCCCTTTGCAACCCTCAAGTGTTTCTGTAGTAATACAGAAATAGTTTCCTAATAAAACACAACATTGTAATCTACTATATTTTTTTCCAGAATCCACTGCACACTGTAAATGAGCTCTCAGCTGTAAGCGCTGCAGACAGCACTGTTAATGGGAACAAGTTCGCCATCAGGCAGCAAAGCCCAGTTGTTTTCACACCTCTTGTGCTGCTGATGAGCTCAAGATGAGCTAGCTGTTGACTGAATCTCAAATTGCAAAATGATAGAAAATTCAGCAGGTGAAAATCATCCATCTGCTGTGCCAGGCTGAGCTGGCACATGTTATGCTGGCACTGATGGGCTCTCTGGCATGATGTGTCATGCTTTTTTTTGCTGTTGATTTGATCCTATTAAGCCAAAATGATTTTTAAAATGAAATTCTGCATTAGGTCTTGATCCTTCTGTCTTTTCTGTATTTAAACTGTTGTAAGTGCATTATTTCCAAGCATTTTGTGTTATTTCTGAGTAAATATGTTTCCTAAACTTTCCAACTTGCTCTCTTCAGTCGCCGTTTTAGACTTCGATCAGCCACTAGTCATTATCACTCAAAAAAAGACCCATGATTGCCATTAATATTCATTTGTTGACTGTGATCAACCTTGGCCTTGATTTACGCCCAAAAAAAACCTATACTCATTGCATCTTATGCAGTCTACTAGATGGCATGTGTGATTGAGTATGTGTTACAGGGTGAATTTGTTTTCTCTCAGCTAGCGCAGACAAGAGCAGGGCACAAATAGAGTGGTAAATACTTAGAATAAAAAAATAATTTTAATTTTTTTATGATTAGTATTCTCTGCATACCATTGGGTATAATTGTAGATGATTGATTTAAAAATATATAGCTGTACTAGCAACCTTTCAACATGCTTCGCTTAATGAAACAGTATTCGCTATTCTCATTATCATCATAACTACAGCCTTTGTGTTCACATCAGATTTGGAAAATTTTTCACTGTTATAATTTAAAAATTTAGACAATAATTCATTGCATAAACATTTTTAGGTTGGAACTATCTCACTGGTGAAGCTAATTTAACCCAAATGAATATCTTATTCCTTCTCCTATCTGGTTTAGGTGCATTTGTTTCCCTAGTTTTTTGTACATTTTGTCTCCTGAGATCAATAATTAGAGCACACAATAATTATTTGCATAAACTTTTTAGGTTTAAACAATCACACTGGTAGAGCTAATGTTACAGATATGTGAGGCATATAAGTTGGAAGACCCTCTAATTAAGGAACATTTGTGTTAAAGGTTTGAAAGCTCTCCTGCACTGTACATTGTTGGAAAAATTAAGAACCCTTCCAAATTGTCTTAAAATCAAAATATATATCTATTTAATCAATTCCATTTCAGTATCTGATTAATTCCAACATAGAAACTCCTCCTTCTGCTTAACGATGTACTGATTAATTAATCACCTGAACTAAATCTTATTTATTGAAGAAACAAGACATGACCTGTGATTACAATATTGAGTTTTATTTGTATTATTATTTGTATCAATGTCTAAAAGCTCTGTTTTGACCCGTTTTCGTTTACAGCAAATAAATGCTAACATCACTGCTGCAAATCAATATTTTTATTTGTAATTTATACAATAATACAAAAATTTCACCCAAACATACAAAGTACCCACAAATAGTATCAGAAACTGATAATTTTGCAGTGCTTCCTGAATTGTTCCAGAGATGTTTGTTGACTGCAGCCGTGAGTATGCAAATGTCCTACCCATTTAAAGTAGTTAAAGTCTTGGATAGATTTCAGATTTTCCTCAGTGGTACTGCAACTCATTATAGCAATGCTTCTTAACCTGTGGAATACACAAATACATCTATTCAGCCAGCGAGACCACTGCTGTTGCCATGTTGATTAAAAATGGGCGAAGATATGCCTTGTAGTATAAAAATCACCAGCACAACCATATTCAATCTGGAAATGTAGGCTTGTATATGATTCCTTCAGATTTAGAGACATAAATAAAGTAATAGAATCTTAAGGTGGACACTGACTGCCCTGTTTTGTGTATGTAAGATCACATATGCTTGAGATTGGCTTGTCTTAGGTTGATTGATGGGGAGTATAAATGCCACCCCTCCCATCCACTGAGCAGGACCATCTTTGTCTGGAATTAAATCAGGCAAACGCTATGCTGTTTTGAAACGTAGATACGATATAGATGCTTTATGTTAGCAAGCTCCTTCCGTGTTAAACCTAAAATTGATATCCTGTGCTCATGCATTTATATTTACTTATTGCCCTTATATTATTCTCATGGTGTTTTCTTTTTCCTGTCTTTTTCCATTTGGCTCAGCCTTTTGCTTTTGCTCTCTTTTGTTCAGTTGTTCCCTCACTCTCTCTGGGTTAACCATCTTCACAGGGTGAGACAGATGCCTCTGTGTGGTCCCTGCTGAAGGTTGGAAATAGCAGAATGTTTTTTTGCCTCGTTGAGACCCCAGGAGAGAGGGCCTGGGATTTGGCGAGGTGTTTTGGAACCAGTGGGACTTGTATGACTAACACAGGCAGAAGTGATGGTACAGTATAGAGATTTCTGCTTCGCCTCTGTTTTTGGTTTTAGTTGTTTTGCGGTTGGCATGATACCTGCATGATCACTGCAGCCACAGCCAACATAGCACAGAGATGCTATTTTCTCTCTCTTGTTTCATTCTTTTGTGTTTAGAAGGTTTAGTTTTCAGAGAAACCCAGTAGAGAATGAAATATTCTGCCAAGTAGACATTTTGGGACAGCTGCATTTAGGTCTTGTATGAGAAGTTTAAAGATGGGACCAGAGCAGCTATATGAGTCATCATAATGTGTTTGCATATGCACTTATGTTTTAACTGAAATTACAGGAAACTATATGGTCATTTGCAGGTTTATATTACAGTACTGTCTGGAGAGGGCACTAAAAAAGAAGCACTTTGCTTGCTGCGGGGGCTGCAGTAAGTCTGTACTCTTGTTCCCAAATAACATGAGTTAAATGTATGTTACATTACATACTTGCATAGTGTGCTGCAGTTCAATTTAAGACTAAATAAACACACACAAATGCACACATGCACATGTGCACACATTTAATCCTCTCCTTTGGGGGCTTTCATCTCGTACACAATCCACATGCCAGAAGCACCACTGGGAACACTGCACACTTTACTATAAAGCCCCAGAGCGACGCTAGGCATTGCAGCAACGAATTACATGCCCATTGTGGTACGGGTAGTCAGAAAGGCCATGCATGGATAGGTAGTGAAACACTAGCTGAAGCACCAGAACAAAGCAAAATCCCTCTGCCCAAAAGGTTGCATTCAATGTAAAAGTAATATAATATATGAAGCAATATTTATTTAGGATGATATCATGTAATATTAAAATCCTGGCAGACAAGAATATGAAGGAATTTTTTAACATGGCAATTTTTCCCAAAATACACTACTCACAAAAATTAGGGGATATTTCAAAATGAAAATGAAGCAATTAAAAAAGAAGCATTTGATTGTATTTCATGAAACAAGATCATAAGAAAAGCAAAGTAAGTCAATGGTCAGTTACGCAAATGAGATGCAAACTCAATTATTGTAATTGAGTAGTAGGGGACATATTCATGGGAGTAAACAGAAGCAGGTCAAACTGGATGAGAGTGCCACACATTGACTGTTCAGTGGGGTGTATGATCACCCAGGACCAAAACACATTGACAGTGAACATGAACATGATCAGATTGTACTTGTGGGATCCTCTTCGTATTTGTTTTGAAATATTCCCCAATTTTTGTGAGCAGTGTATTATTATAACCTTCATTGATAACTTAGTGTCATGTATACCCATTGGCATACATAATAATCGGTTTCATACAAAAAATACTATAATTGAGGCTACATCATTTATATAATATTTGTGGTTGTCAGGTGGATATTGGTGGCCAGGATCTATAGATTTTATAAAACCAGAAATGTTCTGTAATTTGATAAGTATATTATGTAAATGATAAGTAGAATTAGTTACAAATTGAGTTATACGCCAAAATGGTTTGATATCTACTGGTGATTACTGTTGGAGTTGGTCGCAGTCAGAGGAGTGCGAAATATACTTAGACATGTACAACTAGTCATCAGCCCCTTTTGAATCTCTGCCTGTGATTATTATTTAACAGACCAACACTCTTAAATAAGGCCATTACCTTGTCTCTTCCCTGCACTTGAGCCTGCAGGATATTTGTTCTTCTGTTCAATAGAGTATAGGTACCTATAACATCTGTTCAGGCAATGTCTGTTTGCAAATATGTCAGTAGTCCTCCTTTTAATAAAGGTTTAACAGTGGGGGTTACAATAGTTACAATATTAAATCCCTTGCATGTTGAATGTCTTTAGAGACACCAATTTACCTGTGGGATTGAACCTGGAACTTTCTTTCCACCGTGCCAGCCCTTAACCATGCTTAAAACACTTCTATAAACAGTTTGTCAAAATGTTTAACACATAACATATTTTACAATAAAGTGTTAATATTTCATGCAATTTACTGGATAATGTGATGAAATTGAAAAACAAATTTACACTGCTGCCTAGATTCCTAGCATCTGTGGGAAAGTATCACTGCACTTCATTAAGCTCTACAGTGAAATAAATGTTCTTGTCTAAAAGTTAAAATGGAAATTCAAATAACATAATCAATGTTGATATAAAACAATCAGTACAAAACTGCAATATCTTGGCTATATTTCATAAATACTTTTTATCTTACTAGTCTTTTGATCTTACTAAATGTCAGCATTAAGTAGTGTGGGACATGGGACTATTGCTGCCAGCATGTTGAGACACAAGTTGTTTCCTGAACAAAGTGTATTGTGTGTTTGTGAGTTGCTCTGTCAGATTAGTTTAATCAAGGTTAATGTTAATGGCAGTGAGAGTGCAGGCTGTGTTTCAGTGCTTGTAGTATGAGCTTTCATGTGCTGTGAGGATGATTGATAATGTCATCATTCAGTGTGGCAGTAATGTGTAGCAACAAGCTTGCTATAGACTTCACTGCCCTGTATTCTCATTTGCCTTTCTCACTTGGATTATGAGGCACATTTAAGTGCATTGATAAGCCTGCCTCACATAAACACGATAAACATGGCTCCCATGATACAGTCTTTAAAGATCTGAAATAGAGATGGAACAGAAAGAATAGTCAGGTCTGATGTTTGTGCCTGTAGTGTTGTGGATTTACCCAATATTGAACGCTTAACACTTGTATTGTTATGCACCAACACCAATGACCAACAACCAGCCATCATTCATAGGTGATTATCCATCAATTATAAGCCTATAGTATAGAATTTATACTAGTATAAATAGTATAATAGTATAGAACAAACTAACCTAAGACATAAAACTCTTTTAAACTAGTTACATAGCCACAGTTATCTCAAGTTATGTCATACATAAAATACATGATTGGAATTCATTCAGAATTCACATTTAATTAATAATTGTTTATTATATCATTCTCCAGATGTTATACAATACTCACTGCTTGAAATGGGTCAATTTGTGCAAACTGGCACGTCTTATAACCTTCCACTATTCAGCTTTGCCAATGGCTGGTGTAGTGGACTATAATACTAAATAATAACTGCATTTAATAACATGATACAACCCAAGCTATTTTTTATGAGCAATTCAGTGAATGTGATGTAAATCTTCATTACCCAATTTGCACAGTACCTTACCTAGCTTGTTATCTGTCTGGCTTTTCTCCTTTCATTTGCTTCCCGAATAAACCCACATGTTCAGCTCTCTAAATCCAAGATTCCTGACTTAGGAAGAGAACACATACTAGAACACTAGAATGGCCATTTATGTCCACTGCACTGGACTGGTCCACTCCCCGAACCATAGCCACTTCCTGGGATGGGAACAGTTATTGCAAATCCACTCACTCAAATGGGTGTACCTGTTGTAATCAAGCGACTTATATTTCTATTCAAAACTCTTCTATGTCAACATACACTAAAAATAGAGTCAACAGTAACTGGCACTCCTTCAATGGTCTTGTTAAAATGGATATGTTATTCAGCCACAGCCACTTCTTTGCTTTCCGTCCTTGGTTTCTTTGAACTCAGCTTCTTAAGCTTTGTATTTTACGTCCTCCTGTGACAATGTTCAGCCATTTCTTTAGAAATTTCCTCAAACAAGGAGCGGCTGTGACATGTGCCTTCTAAGTTAGTTTGCACAGAGAAATCACCACAAATATTTATAACGTCTGTTACTACTCCTTATTTCTCTGCAAAGCACCTTTGTGATGAATATCGAGCTGGAATGATGCAAAAGTCGCATGAATTATGATCTGGTTGTTCAGAGTCACATTGCTGTTGTATCTGATTTCAAGTCACGTATCAGTAATCTCACCTTGACAACCATGTCATGTCTATGTCTTCTCCCCTATTAATCATGTAAAGTCAGTTATCTTACCTAGACTACAGTCCAAATCAGGTCTAAATAGGGTTTCTGTTTGGAGATGTTTCTGTTTCTGGTTAATTTACTGAGTTGAAATAGGCATTACTGTAAGAGAGTTTTTTAAATTTAGGTTTTTTAGTAAAAAATCAAGTCCAAAATTAACGGAATCATTTCTAATTCCCATTTCTAATTGAATCTCCCTGTGAGGTGTGAGGAGTAGAGGACTTTTAAGATATTTGAAGCCAGTTATTGCGTCTTTCTGGAGAGGTTTAAGCATCAAAAGCAGTGCACTAACTAATATATATTAGACAGCTTTCAGAGAGGGGCACACCTGGAATGCCTCTTCCCCCCTCCAGCATGTAGGCTAATGGAGTGCTCCGTTGGCCTCCCTGACACAGATGGCTACAGCAAAGATAAACTTGCCATCAGTGGATATTATGCTAAATGTATTGCTTACAAAAATAAGGGTATATCCCCAAATTTTTGTGAGCAGTATATTTATTTGACATGGTCACGAGTAGACCATGTTGGTTTATTTTAAATCTACACTGGATCAGATTTATGACCAGGTTCAGAAGTAGTTTGAGAAATGCATGTCTGTATGAGAAACAGGAAAACAAGATCCATCTATACAGCTGCATGAAGCGGTTTGCGTTTTAGCAATGCAATACATTTTCATTTATTTATTGATTTGTTTGTGGTTATGAGTGAATTTTTGGTGGTACTAAAATGTCTATTAAGACCATGCTCCCATATGAATGAGTGGATCATCATTGATTTCCATTTTTATTAAGCACTTAACAATAGAAGAGGGTAAAACATGCCACAGATGATGAAGAGAGGTAGTAAAACTACCACTAAACAATTAAAGCTGCTGTGATCAATGTGAATGGCTGAGTGCTCCAGGACCTGTTTGCTGCTAATTTGCAGTTTATGTGTTTGTTGGTTTATGTGAAATGTAAAAGAATGAGAAATATTATCAAAATGTAATCATGTTATTGTTTTATTTGTGTACTTGGATGTTCTTCTCACTTTTTGAAATCATTTAGTTTTTCTATTTTTATGTGGCCCACTGTTTTGCTTTTGTATTATTGTGCATTATTTTTTCCATATCACCCAGCTCTAGCATGTGTTTGTGTGGGCATATGTGTGTGTTAGCCTCATGAATTGGTCACAAGCAGCAACCTGCTACCCCCTAACTGCATCATGGAAGATATGCTCAGTAGGCAGCATATATTAATGTAAACGCATCCTAGATGCTGGTGTACTAAGAGGTGTTTTCCATTCCATATAAAAAAACCCAAGAACTGGCGCAGACTATGGTTAGTTCTACTGCATCATAAGTACATGCAGCAATACTGTTATTTAGTTCAACATGTAAAAAGCTTATCTTACAATGTTCCGTTAATCCAGTATTATCACGTATTGATTACAGTCTACACTGGTACTCATAATTTTGTTTTTTACAATTATAATACCCAACAAAACTTTATGAAAACATGAAAAGTATCAACCTCCACTGATTATTAGTGGTCTATTGATATTAATAATGAAAGGCTTTTTTAATTGTCTGAAGGGGCTGATTTCCTACCAGATTTTCCCTTTCTTAGAAAAATGTCTCATGAAGTTCAGCAATGTTGTTTTTCTGAGATGATCCATTTTAGCCAGTGCCTCTCACTCCTTTATGGATTATAAACTATTGACTCCATACTAAAAAGTGCAGTAGAGTGCAATAGAGTGTAGCCCAAAATTCTGAGACCACTGGTTTTTAGTTAAACTGGCTTTCGTTACCTTTAAAATCAGCATAAACTGTTGAGAGAAAAGTTGAATCTTTGGGGGAAAAATCAAAATGCATTAGTATTTTGTATGTTCTCCCTTTGCTGTAAAGACAGTGTACACTGAAACCTTCACAAGTTTGTATTAAACCTGATGACCCATCTTATCTCAGCATTACTTTACAATATTACAGCATCTTGTCATGTCACTGAATTCTTGGCTTCAAGTCTTCGAGTGTCCCTATCAATGCTCAATGGGGTTTAGGTGAGGTGACTGTGGAGGAAAGTCCATGACTTTCCATGATGTTATTTTGGTCTTCAAGTAGGTGTTGCAAATTCAATTCATTTTAATTTAATTTTATTTGTATAGTGCTTTTTACAATAGACATTGCCACAAAGCAGCTTTATATTGATATATAAACAAGTGTCACAAATTGAATTCCTTAATGAGCAAGCCAATGGCGACAGTGGAAAGGAAAAACTTTCTGATATTAAGAGGAAGAAACCTTGAGAGGAACCAGACTCAGAAGGGAAACCCATCCTCTTTTGGGTAATAAACATAATTAAAATTATATAATAAAATATTTAAATGTATTAAGTCAAAGCAAAGCTTTAAGGTCTGTTTTGGGTCATTCTATTTGTTTTAAATTGTTAGGATGGGCAAACGTTTGCCAAGCATTTTCACTCTTAGTCACAGAATTTGGCACCTATACATCTGAGCAATTCCATATGAAAATTCCTTTTGACGAATGCTGTTTGGTTAAATAAGTACTAAGCAGAATTCATTTAAAGGCCATGCTCTCTTTTTTATGTAGCATAAAAATAGTGTGACTATCTTAATGGCTGGTTGATGTTCATTTTGGTCAGTGACCTGTTTCTCAGAACGTAATGCGGTCGTTAAATAGCACATACCTATCATTATATTTTACAAGACCTTAGTCAATGTACAATTCTTACACTGCAGTTATGTTGCATAAAGTGATGGACTTTTTACTCTAAATGCTGCTCAAACAAACATTACAAAATTAATCTCAGCATTTCCAATGTCTTCACTTTTATTTTGTTTTTGTGCCTCACAGAAGCACAGTGGACTGAAACATTATGCATGGCTTTGGCCCTAGAGCAAGGCCTCCCCCAAGATTTACATCTGCTCGGCTCAGATGTAAGTTCTGTGGTAGTGTCCTGTGTGTGGACTGCATTTTTAAACGTGTAATGTAAACTGGAATGTATACTCTAACTTGTAATGTAAACTGGAATGTATACTCTAACTATACGTCTGTGTAATTCTTAGTTGTCCTGGTCATGCTAGACTTCAATTCAATTCAATTCAATTCAGTTTTATTTATATAGCGCCTTTTACAATAGAGTATTGTCTCAAAGCAACTTCA
>JAVSBV010132620.1:0-17300 GCA_033117975.1 Parotocinclus spilosoma
TATGCTGAAAATATGTCAAATAAATAAATGTGCTTCAATTCCCTTTTGTGTTTTCATTTAGGCTGTATTATAAGAATTACCCATGTAGGAATGCAAACACCATTTCAGTGTCTACAAAGGTAGGCCTATCAGATTCTGATCATCTAATTGTGGTTTGTAAGTGTTTCACGTGGTTATTTTAGATCTCTTGAAAACTTGTCTTAAAATTTAAGGGATACTGAACCTTGGTTGGGCTGGTGGGAAGGCTCGAAATATGCAGCGGAAAATTCCAGATATGGTCTGATGTGCACTTGTATGCTGAGGTCTGCTAAACCTATTTGGTCAGCTCATTGCACCCACTTGATTTTTGGTCATTAGGCCATGTAGCCATGGAAATTACATACAGTTTGCATATGCAAATATAGACTGGACTTCCCTAGCCTCTTTTAACAGAAACTGTGGTTGTGCTTCAGCCAGTTACATATATGTATCTAGAATTAGGTTTATAAGTTTAATAACCAAACATGCAAAGGCATATAATTAAGCCAGTCCTAGTTTGATCAAAGTAAATAATAAAAAAATAAATACATGTAATCTGAAAATGAATTAAGTCTCATATTTTCTTTTACACAATGAGTAAAAAAACAAGAGCACCAAGCTTATTCAAAAAGTTCAGAATGCAAATAACTCTAGGAGACTTAATTAGATTCTATGCAAATAAAGTGGTAAAGAACTAAACAAGAACAAATCTGTATATTTCACTCATAGCCTGGTTTTGACCAGGTTTTCCAGCTCACTGATCTACAGAGCTCTACTCCAGTATGCTCAGTATCTCATTTACCTAAAATGTATTTACAGCAACCTGTGTTAGTCTGCCTTCTTTACTGAAGAGACACTTTACATCCTCACGGGAAATACCAAACTACCCAGAGGAACCTTTGTTTTGAGAATGTCCTAACAATGCACCAGACATACCACTTGGTTTTCACGTTGCGAGCCACATCTGGGATTTAAAACCAGGCTGTAAATAACTATTGGCTCTTACTACCCACCTGGATGCTTGCAAAATTTTGTTTATCCTCAAAATAACTCAACACAGAGCCATGAATATCTAAATTCTGGCAACAAAAGTGTGTACACCCCTAAATTAAAATGGCCAAATTGTGCCCAATTACCGGTAGCCATTTTCCCTCCCCAGGATCATATGAATATACACACATATAACATAAAAACAAGAATGTTGGGACAGTATGGGCAATCCATAAAAACACATGGTTTATTACATTTACTTTGACTTTTATTTAATTGCAGACAGTATGAACCTGAGATATATCTTTTTTTGCCTGGTCAACTTTATAAATTAGTAAATAAACATCCATTCTTTAACTTTGGGGCCTGCAATAAATTCCAAAAAAATTGGAAAGGGGACAATTTATAGCTAGTAATTAATTTAAAAATAAATAAATAATAGTGTGATTTCAAACAGGTGACTGTAATCAAAATTTGCTACCAAAGCAGCATACGGTAAAGGCATTGACAATCAAAGATGGTCAATGAACCTCCAGTTTGTCAACAAAGAAAGTTATTGCAATGGTTAAAAACAGTGTTACTTATAGAAAATTGGAATGGATTTGCATACAATGTTTATTTTTTATGAATACATATATTTAATATATGTCCATAATTTAGGGACATGCTATGGACATTCTAGAAGTTAAGGAATCCTAGGCTTTCAAATGTTAATGACAAGATACAATATCTGTGTAACATTCACTTTGCTTGGCAGGAAAAAATATAAATGACTTTTAAGCAAACTTAGCTAGAGCAAGATAAAATTAGATAAACATATGTTAGACGTATGTCTAACGCAAGTGCAGCATATCACACGTCTGCATATTTAAAGAACTGAAACAATGTATTGCAAATGTATTATTTTAATGTTTTGAATTATTCAGCGAGTGTCCTTTTTCATACAAAGCTTTTTAAATTAAAAGCACGGCTGCCTTGAACAACCTCACAGTGTTTGATTAAGTGTGTAATTAAGTTTAGGTTAAGGCACGGTTTGTCTTTAGGGTTAGTAAGGTTCAAGATTTCCCTGGTGATATCAGCCCACTCTCAATTTTCCAACCACTCACTCTTATAATATCAACTCTTACATTTTATATTGTAGTGATGAATAATTTATAGTGGTGAATAAATATGATCCCTGCTGCCACTGGTAAATACACACCCCTTACTAATGCTTTAATGCTTACTGTACAGTCTGAGAATACCGTCCAATAGTTGTTTATAACTTGCTTATTTAAAAAAAAACATGGTTGCTTGGATTGGCCAGCTGTGTGTGTCCTTCATAACTGTCATGGACGATGTGCACTATTTTGTAAAGTACTGGGCATGATTTTTTTTTTCCAGTGAGATCTATCTTGGGGAGATGGATGCGTTTAAATGTGTTTATTATATGTCCACAGTGCAAGACAAGTCCTGAAGTGATTGCACAATCCGAGTCAAATCAGTGCATCTTGTGGTGCATTTAAACATTGAATTTTGAGTCTTTGGTCAATCTGGATACAATCCTGATACTAAAGATGCATAAATTACCTATTCTAACTGGGACACTGGAGTTCGTTCCTATTTTTCATAACTGGCAGAAATGGGAGGCAGCTGCAGAAAGCCAATTCCAGGACACTTACAGGACACCAGGATACATACAGACAGGGGCAAAAAAAGAGCTGAGCTGGATTAGTGTTGACAAACGTCCTAAATATCACAATAACAATGAAAAGCAAGAGCCAGACCCAGTTCAATACTTATTATTTTACATGTATATTATTTTATACACTCCTGCTTTTGTAATCAGAATATTAGGAAGAGAATGTGTAAGGCATGATGGACTTGCCCAGGGAAGTCCATTAGCAGGTCAGGAGGTGGCAAGGCAAGCGCCAGTTAATTTCATTAGCACTCTCAAGCTAGACTCCGAGTGGGATTGAGTGATGGAACGAAGTAGCACAAAAAAAGGTGTGAATTTCCACTTCGTCTCATCAACTCTGGTCTTAATTTAACCTGTTCATTTTGTGTGTGACTTTTGTCCAATCTTTTGATTTGATCCTTTGAATGTCAAATGTATGTAAAAAATTATATTTTTTCCCTGCTGAGTCTGGGTCCTCTTAAGGGTTCGTCCTGTATTTTTAAGCGTAAGGGAGTTTTATCCTTGCCACTTTTTGCTCAGCAGGGGTTTTTTGGTCTGTAACTTTTGGACAATGTAAATCTGCTCTGAGACAGTATCCATTTAAAAAATACATTTGAATTTAATTGAATTATGTTATATCCCAGCTACTCTAACTACTGTTTATTATCATGTTAATTAGTAAAAACATATGCATAGGAATAAGAACTAAACAGAAATCCAGGCTTTGTTATTACTGATGTGATAAGAAGCAGGTAAGTATGAAAATTAGAGTGTGGCAGTTTGATTGGATACACATCATTACAATGGCAATTAATCACATTCGTTATTGGTCTTTGAGAGAACACATTTTGACTGATAATATGCATATGAGCATGGGCAGCAGGCAAGAACTAATTTTACCTGGAATGATTTGTCAGCCAAAGAGAGAAAAGAAAGAAGAATATAATTTCATGTCAGGTAACTTGTCTGCTGTCATTATTTAGAGATCTTGCTGTCACTGCATCCTGTTGAAAGTGATTTAACAATGACTTAATTGTTTTATTCATAAATTACATAGTCTTTTTGAAGCAGTCATCCAGCTGAATTACTCATTCTCTGTCTGTGACATGTAATAAATTATTGTTTGCAGTTGGTAGCTTCTGCATGCAATTGAGGTGGCTCCAAAACTTATTTGACATGAGTATCAGCGAATACCCTTCAGGTGTGCACCATGATTATCACAATAATTTGGTGGGTCGGACGTAAAGCAACTGACTGAACCATTGGGTCAATTCACTTCTTTTTGATTCTCAGGAACAGTATCTCACTTGTGAATATGCTGGTAATACTGGGAATTCAACATTCTATGTGTTCAGCAAGTCATGAATAAATCAGCCAGTCTGTTAAACATGACCTCATTTTCGACATGCCAGAGGTTGAATCAGTAATCATATTGGTCATGATCTGAGATTCAAACATCTTGCCTTCAGATGAGTCACTGATATCTATCACGTACATTCTTCACATTTCTGTAATAAGGCTTCATACATTTGGTCTGAACTGTAGATTCACAGCATTCTCTGTTCATGCAGTAATAGTCTATGCTAAGTTGAGTGCAAAAAATACATTTCAGAAACAAATATAAAACCTTTATCTAATATTTTAAATATTATTTATTACTGAGTAAAACTAATCAACATATGCAAAGGAACAAAACGCTTAACCCCCCATTCACTTTATCCCTTGTATTTATTTACATTTATGTCATTTAGCTGACGATCTTATTCAAAGCAACTTACAATTAATACAGTCTTACAATCCAAGCAATTGTGGGTTAAGGGCCTTGCTCAGGGACCCAACTGTGGTAGAGGTGGGATTTGAGCCCTGGACCTTCTAGTCCAGTGTGTTAAACACTAGGCCACCACAGTCACAGTGACACACAACATGGTTTCCAGTCACACACAACATGGTTGCCATTTGCTTTTGTTATGGTTCCGTTAGTATGCATGTACAGTGTTTCCAGCAATTACGATTTATTGGTAGGTTGTCATTCTAGGTTTCTAAAGAATTTACGTTAAAAATGCAAAGGATAATATTGAATGAATATACATCTAAAACATTTAGTTGTAATAGAAATTTGTGTAAGGCTATTTAACGCATAACATTAAGATTCGCTTAAGTATCATTAGAACTTATTGGTGTATGTATACTGTATGTATCTTTGTATCTTTATTTCTGATTTCTGATCATTTTGTTTGGTTTTATCTATGCAATGGATTCTGACAGTGATTACTGTAATAGGCTCAGTGCTGAGCTTAAGCAAAAAATATCCTGTCATTTGTCTTAGTCACTGACCACTGCAGAGACTAAAATGGACCATAGATACCCATAGAACACTGTGAACACTTCAAAGACAGTCAAATCACCCGATAATTTTACGTCTATTCATTGTCCTTATCAACTCGGTAAGTTAGAAAACATAAAAATCTACTACACAAGTGTAACTTAGCATCCACCTAACTTTCAATGAAAATGCATTTTATGTAAACTGGTTGCTGCATACTTTATACAATACGGCAATACGCCATACAATACAATGCTATTTTACTGTATATCCATATAGGCTATTGACTTAATAGCCAAGATACTGCAGTGATTCCCACACATTGATTCATTTTAATATAGACACTGTTTACTATTTAAGATGTATACAAATATTTCACAGTAAAGCTGTGTGCAGCCTTACACAATGTCTCTCTCTGCTTCATGTACACTATTCTACTGTACATGTACACTAGTACAGTAATTTTCTGAGGCCGTACTGTTACAGTTGTTACAGTGTTCTGATCTTCATCTAAGTCACAACAATAGCCAGTCTGCCTAATCTAAAACTGCACAAAAAATATATGATTTTTATGTTTTATTGAACACAACATGTACAATTCACAGGGTAGGATGGAAAAAGTATGTGAACCTTTTGTATCTAATAACTGGTTGACCCTCCTTTGTCAGCAATAACCTCATCCAAATGTTTCTTGTCGTAGCAGATCAGACCTACACAATGGTAAGCAGGATTTTTTGAATATTGCTCTTTACAAAACCTTTTGAGAAATATTCTTTATTCCTTAATATTCCTTAATATTCCTTAAACAGTTAAGGAATATTCTTGGGATGTCTGGTGTAAATTGCTCACTTGAGGTTATTCCACAGCATCTCAATCAGGTTGAAATCAGGACCTGACTGGGCCACTCCAGAAGGTGTATTTTCTTTTGTTAAAGCCATTATGTTGTTGATTTACTTCTATGCTTTGGGTCATTGTCCTGTTGCATCACCCATCATCTGTTAAGCTTTAGTTGGTGGACAGGGACCCAGGGGGCCCAGGTACTGGGGATAGCATTTTGACATGTGTGTGGGGGCCCTTGAGGGGGGAGTCGTGCCAGTATGGACAAACATGTACTATTTATGGTTGTTTGTTTGTTTGTTTTATTTGTTTACATAATGTCACACTAGCATTAGTGGGTATTCAAAACGGTCAGCACGGTGGCTCGGTGGGTAGTAACTACACAACTGAATCAGTCATCTCTTTTTTGGGGTTCTTCCAATAAAAATGTCCAGATTTCATTCCTTGTCTTGTATGACCTCAATAAGGACTTTAATAAGAAGTACCCCAGGGCATATATCATATGTTGTATGAGTATAGGAGTGTGAGGATGTGCATCACTCCACTCTCCAGTAGGATATGTGATCTACTGCATTTTTATGAGATTATTGTGCATCTTGGGTACATAAGGGTGATGGAAAAGCACTATCATCTCTCTCCCCTGGATACATACCTGAAGATAAATGAGGAGTGTAAAAGAGATGAACAATGATGCTGGAGTTACTGGAATTAATATAGGGAATAGGCGTGGATGGAGATTTATTTGTAAGTACAAGTTATAGGAAGACTAATAACAGGAATAACTGATATTATAGAAAAATATAAAAACTATTGACATGGTATCATCCAAGTACTTCCTAAGTACTATGCAAATACTCTAGTTAGTGCTGTAATGTGACAACATGACAGTGACAAAAAGGTTTCAAGTGTAGCATTTATAATATTGCAACATTTTTTTAGTATGACTATATTGTTTTCTGAAGTTTTTTTCGCTTTTGTGACTGAGGATGCCACCTTTGCAAAAAGTAAAATTTCTGCACCGCTAGAGCAAGCATTTTCAACTGTAATTGCTCTTTCCGTAAAGCAGAAATGTTCCACAATAGCTCAGCAGTTTGCTGGATGCTTTATGTCAAGTCAAGTCAGATTTATTTACAGTATGAAGTGCTTTTTAAAACAGAGAATTGTCACAAAGAAGCTTTCCAAATATGTGGGCCCAAAGCTCTAACTGAGCAAGCCTAGGTTGACAGTGGAAAGAAAAATAGTTTACACAAACTAAAACTAAATATATAAAGGAAATAACATATTTAAAGAAAATATAATAAAATAAAATATAGTAACATATAGACTTTGGTATATTGATATATAAAACAATGTGATATATAATAAATACTATGACTGGGCATTTTTATTTTGAAACAATATTATTGTTATTATTGTTGTTTGTACTGTGCAGGATTATAGTACACAGTAATATTATTTAGTAGTTTTTATTTATTTTAGTATGTATTTATTTTATTTTACAAAGTATTTTAATTATTGTATTCTACCTGGACTACACAGTATCAACCCAGAAGAAATGAAACTTTTGAAATACATATATTGAATTTACAATGAACATACTTCTAGGCTGTTAGAATTTCTTCTAATGTTTCCTTCCTGAGGAAGGAAGCTGTGTTTTTATTTTGACATACACTCACCATCCACTTTATTAGATAAGCTTGCTTAACTGTTCCTCAATGCAAATATCTATTGAGCCAATCACATGGCAGAAACCTAATGCATTCAGGCAAGTGTTCAAACAAAGCATCAGAATGGGAAAACATTTTGCAAAGCTGTAATCATTTCAAACTGCTTTCTTTATTGTAACAATGATTCACTGTGCTGAAATGTCCTGTGCAGTAATCTGTTCTCAAACATGAATGTGCAGCTGACAGTTTTGCAGCAACTGTGGTATATTCAGTGGTGAAAGTAAGTGTTTGATACGCTGCTGATTTTTCCCACCTACAAAGAATGGAGAGGAATTTTTTTTTCCGTAGGTACATTTCAAATGTGAGAGACGGGATCTAAAAGCAATTTAGAAAATCATATTATTATTATTTATGTCTGTTTGGGTTTACTCCAGGTACCTCTCACAGTCCAAATGCATGCAGGTTAGGTTAATTGGTGTCTCTAAAGTGGCCCTCAGTGTGTGTGCCCTACGATGGATTGGTGTCTCGTCCAGGGTTGTTCCTGCCTTTGCGTCCAGAGTTGTCGGGTGGGCACCGGCTGGCCCGCGACCCCATGTAGATTAAGCAGAAGAAAATGAATGGATGGATGTTAATTTAATTTGTGTATATTCTTAAACAAATTAAACAGAAACAATCTAAAATTATTTGCAGATTTACGTCACTAGTCAAAACTGCATTCGTCTTATGCTCCTTTCCCTTTCCTACTCTGCCTCTCTATCACTCTCCCTTTTGGATTATCTCTCATTTTACTGCTCCCTGTTTTGTATCTTTTACCCTCAAGCCATGGTCTGACTGCTTTGCAACAACATGTGAAATTTTGATACAAATTTTGAGTCATTAGTTCATGCTAGCTACGGTAGGTAACACAGACTTGCAAAATGAGTAGTTTACTGTTATAAAGGCTGTATTCTGACTCGATTTGCAAGCAGTTATTATTAATTACATTTTATGAGCCAGCATAAATTAATCTTTTGCTTATGTAACTGAGGCAGTAATTAAATGCTTAATTTAATTACTGCATTTGTTAGTAAGTCTCAACTGTATTTTTCGGTAATTTATAAAACATATTTATAAACATGTCAACAACAATACAAACATATTTGCTACATCGGTAAATGTCTTTTAAACCTATGTCCATTACTCCATTATCATGAAACTGTTTCTGACTAAAAGCATTAGATGCTGAAGCTTTTGGAAAGATGCTGGGTAATTATGGGAATCATAGTGTCAAAGTTTGCCACCTTCAGTGTAGATAAAATAAGGCACTATTCACCCCAACCCCACCCAACACCATCACCAGCCCCTACAAATGTGTATTTAATAACTAAATAGGTGACTGAACCTGTGTTTTATTTCCTAAAAGTATACATTCATATAAATATTAAGAATTAAACAATATAGAAGTCGTATGGTTTCAACAATATATCTCTATAATTATATTAATATATAAGTCCAAAAATTCAAAGGATATTATTGGATCTTATGAGCACGATTAGGTTAACTTCTGATGAGCTGATAGGACATTCAACCTAAATAGGTTAATCATTTTTCTGTAACATACAGATAATATTCAGGCAGATGTTCATAATTTAATCAGATATCTAACTAAAATATTATATCGTAAAACATTACTTAAACAAAACATAACATCAACACCGTATCATTTCTGTTTTCTGGGAGATCTGAGGTCATTCCACTCTATGTTCTGGTTTATTAAAACATATATTATCAACAGCACCTTTTTAGTCATTTTCACAAATTTTCATTTAGCTTTTTACATGTCCTCACAAAATGAAAAGTATGATATGTTATTTATCCCAGGGACCATAGCTGTCAATTCACTATGGCGGCAATCATCTCTTCAAGG
The DNA here is from genome assembly GCA_033117975.1 of Parotocinclus spilosoma. NCBI lineage: Eukaryota > Metazoa > Chordata > Actinopteri > Siluriformes > Loricariidae > Parotocinclus > Parotocinclus spilosoma. Next base: position 9,399 of record JAVSBV010132620.1, read on the forward strand.
TCTACCAACTTAATTGTATGAAATGTATTAGGAAGTATAGGAAGGATGAGCCAGAGTACAACTGCAGGGCTGACAACTCTAGTAATTACTGCATTGATTGATTTTTTTCAAAGACTAGTGTTAGTGTCAGTGAGTACTGAAAATCAGATAACTTCCCAGCCATTTCTGTGTCCTGCTGTCATTGACTAAGCAAATCCCAATTAGTGGGGAGGTGTTGACAATACATAATTCTCCAAAAATTGATTTTCCACAGCAGTGTATCAAAGCCAGGAGCTCAGAGGAAACATATTTACACATTGAAATAGAAGTGCTTGCAATCTACACTTCCCAATAAATGGTAACAATGTGCTGAGTGATGTCAAATTATTGCCTTTTTCAATTGTAAGGCCAGGTTACAAATGCAAGGCTATTTCACATGCTGTGTCCCTGAAAGTCACATGATTCTTTTGTTCATTCAACCTTACAAATCTGGTAGATTTTATTCACTTGCAATGTTATTACAATAGTGTTTTATCTTTTTTTTATCTTTTTGCATTTCTTTGTTTCACTTTGTGGCAGCAAACACTCTCATGGTATATCATAGCTTTCCTCCAATAAAATTAATTATCTACTGGATAAAAATGTAGCAATTAAACATATTGAATAAACAAAACAATCTTCTGCTAAGTGCTGTAACTATAAATGTAAATGCAAAACAGGGAAAAATGTACAATTATTTATGTGTAAAAAATAGATATGTTTAATGTGCAAATAGACAAATTACAGAGCATGACATCAGTCAATGTTTCCCTGTCCTTTGTTTACTTAAGTAAGAAAAACTTACTTGTATGATTATCTCAGTCATTTATGATTCTTGGTCCAATTTCTAGTGTGTTTCTATAGGATGCATTGTAAAGATGCATGCTATGCGTAATAAGCATTAACAGTTGTTTTTATCATCTGATGTAGTAATCCTTATATAGTTCAGACTGAGGTCTGATAAAATTGTGTTTAAATACACAAACGGTTTTAACATGACTTAATGCTGAGCAGAAGAAGTAATCACAACAAAGTTGTATTCTTTGTGACAAGGAAATTATATGCTGCATACTTTTTCTTCTTGGCAGTATGCAGTTGAAAGAAAACATTTGTGACAATGTGACAATTTCACATAAGTGTCCTGACCCTCCTCCAGATCATGAATAATAGATTAGTATTTTCTGTCTTAACACACAAGCAGTTACAATTGTTATGTCTTTTTTAAACCCATTAACTAATATTTTACATTCCAGAGTGATGGCCTCTTGTAAGACAGGCTCCAAATAAGATGTGTGGGTTGTGGAAACTGTTCTGTATCCAGAAATTACTGTATCCGCAATTGCAAAAGTTTCACTGTAAATGTAATTCCTAAAAGTTGGGTCAGAAGTTTTCAAAGTCTTCAGAACCATAGAAAGAATTCACTTATATTAAAAATGTAATAAAAAAATTGCTACATACTTTTACAAGTGAAATTTAGGAGCTGTTTCACATTTATAGGAACTTTACTGATTTTTTATCTGATTTTTTTACTGAGTTTTTATTACAAGTTTAAATTTGAGACATATGCAAAAATTATACAGTATGACACCAAAAGGGAAAGCAAACTGAAAATATGTGAGATACAATTGGCAGTAATTGCCCCAGGTGAGCAGAGCAGGTATTGAAGATGTTGTTTTACCATGACCTTTTTTATTAAACCTGGAGAGCTGGAACTGTGGGAACTGAGGACCCATAAACTTTGCTTTTCTCATGCACTCAGTGTCCCACCTCTGCTACTTCAGGTGTCAAAAATGCTGCCTTATTTCGATGATAGATCTTGGATCATCTATACCGTCCCTCTTACAGTGTAAAAATAGCACAGGGCTCAGATATATACTCCCACATCCTTATGTCTATTTAATAGGTTGTTGCCAGCCTTATGTCATTAAGTCTGCAGTAAAAAAAGTATGGTTAAAAGCTTTTTTTTTCTTTAAGCAAAGTAGATCTCTGTCTTTTAAAAGGTTCATTTCTCGTCACTTGGTCTTAATGTCCTTAAAATTGCATTTACTCAGAAAGATGTAGCAGCTTCTAAGTTCAAAATGGCTTCTGCTACTGTAATTTAATAATATAAGATTATAAAAAGAAGGGAAAACTCTTGGTCTACAAGATGGCTGAGATCTGTGGTGCTGTTTAGGAAATATTCTGTGATTGCATTTTAATCATGTAACTTTTCAGAGCTACATTATAGAAAATAATTGAAGAAGAACATATGTTATTACACTGAATTGCACATTTCCAGTATAATGTATATCCATTACATTTACAAAAGATTTTGCAAGGGTCCAACATTGGCAGATTAGCTGAGCAAGATTTAGAACTATTTGATTGGCAGACCCATCTGGGGTGGGTTTCCCTATAAGAATTTACAAACAAAATTAAGCATGACATAACTTTAAGAACACACATTTTACTTTTGCCAAAAGCCTTTTTAGGATGAGCTTTTAATAGTTATTTGCTGACCGAACCAAATTTTCTCATTATTAAACCACAGAATTGTAATTTTGTATAAAAACTAATATACTAATAGCTAATATGTATTTAAGTGTTTGGTGTAAGGAATTAATAGTCTGTTTCTTGTGAATCAAGTGATTTAAATTGTGGAATAAGACGAAGCACTATGGCCTACATTTATGTTCAGAATTGACTTAAGAACTTTCATAGTGAGGAGGGTTATTTTAACACTAGGAAGATATTAATTCACTACATTTGATATTTGTTGGCAATGGATGTAATGCAATGGCAATGCAATTAGGTTCTCAAAAACAAATCTTTTTTATGAATTTGTGTTTGTGGGTGATTCTTCAATTAGGAAAAAATATTAAAAAAAACCTATGCATATTTTTGAACAATTACCATAATTACAGCAACAGCCCATGAACTTTGTAGCAAATTGTCTGAAAGGGAAAAGTGACATTTTAATGTCTCGATAATTTAAATATGTGTTAGTTGTCACTGCACTTTGCAATTATACAATTACAGTTGGTGGTCCATCTGTTTCTCTACACACTTTGGCCCCTTTACTCTGTTGTTTAATGATCAGAACCACTATATATCAGATGCTATTTGTGTTGGTGTATCATACTCAGCACTGCAGTTTCATTGACGTGCTAGTGGTGTGTTGATGTGTATTGTACCTGTTGTGGAACAGCTTGCGTTATTCATCCTCTAATCGTTCCTTATTGCTCACAGGAAGCTGCCTACAGGATTTTGGTGGCTGACCATTCTGGGCTAGTGGACTATTTTCAGTCCAGCAGTGACACTGTGGTCAGCTGCACTACTGATCCACTTGTGACTAAAAGTTTTTAGAATGGCACAAATGGCACAAAGTTGCAATGAGCCACAAAAATTATCACTATTACCTCTATCATGCTGGAAAAAACACTCTTCATCCCCAAATTGGAGTCAACCCACTCCCCTGGATGAGAAGTAACCCTACACATGAATAGTCACAGGGTGCTTCACTGTTGGCTAGGCACAGGACTCATGGTAACTGTGGCAAGGGTTGCCTGTTCAAGTTTATGATTATGAATCAAATTCAGAGGGCTTGTTAGAGCCCAGGAAACCTCAACAATCGGTGTACTCAGCATTGGCAGTGCAATACAGCACAGTTCCAACAATATATTATACAGTGAGGGAAATAAGTATCTGATACACTGCCTATAGATTAGAATATGGTAAACATTGGGAAAGACTAGAGATTAAAAAAAAGCCCCACCCACCTATTATACTCCGAGGAGTACAGTATTGGAGCATAAAAAAACGCCTTAGCCCATAAGCACATTTAATGACATTCAAGAAAGACTAGTCACGGGAAAGGGGGAAAGAGAAAAAACAGCAACAACGAGCGGCCATCTGGTCTATAGCAGTTACGTACAGTGTTGACATAGACCCGTTACGATGCAACTGGGGGAGAAGCAGTAAAATGAAGGCAATTTCATAGGTTGGGAGAGAAGAGCCAACGAGTCGTATGCCCAAAATCACCTGTCTGTGTCCATAGCACAGTGGGAAAAACTTCCAGGCAGGCCATGCCCTGGCAGTCCAAGGAAAACAGGGGGAGGTGCCAGGTTTCCATAGCAGCAAAGTCTACTGGAGGAGTTTACACTTTCTGCAGCTCGACCTCAAGGCCAAACCACAGATAAGACAGGTGCCGAAACCACGTTTGATTTGGCACCCTCATGGATTTGGTCTTCAATTTATCCGTAGAAACGATAGTGTCTCAGAGATAGAATCCATTCTGCGAGTAATAGTCGCAGCCTGAGTGCCTTGGGCTCTGCCCCAAACCTTCAGCCATGTTGGACAGTGGTAAGGGACTTTGAACAGCTAATCCAACTATTTTTATTTTGCGATATACCAGGGAAAAGTCTAATTCAATCAGCAAAAACCCTGTAATCAGGGTTCCAAATAAGGATACATCCTCAATGTCCTCAACTGAAAGGTGCGCCATACACATGGTCCACCAGTTCTTCCAAGCGTCCATCATGTACCCAGCACCAAAAGTTCCATCTGGACAGGTAAGCTCCCCCGAGTCAAGGCTTCTCTTTGAGAAGATGGTGTCAATAGCACTGAGAGACTATTTAATCAATTACATAATTTCCAAATTTGAAGAGAACAGAAAGGAGATAGGAGAGGGAAAAAATGTGTTTGCCTTAATTGAAGGTTGCAACACAAGACATAACTGAAAAAATCCAGAGAATCACAGTGTATGATTTGTAAATAATTAATTGAAATTGCATTGCTTTATTTAAGTATTTGATACAATAGAAAAACAGAAGTTAATATTTGGTACAGAAATCTTTGCTTTCAATTACATTGGTCACACATTTGCTGTATTTTCTGGGGCTGTCCGTGAGCAGCACAGAGTTTCAGCTCCTTCCAAATATTTTACATTGGGTTCAGGTGTGGAGACTGGCTGGGTCAATCCAGGACCTTGAAATGCTTCTTATAGAGCCACTCCTTAGTTGGCTGTTTGTTTCGGGTCATTGCCATGCTGGAAGACCCAGCCATGACCCATCTACAATGCTCTTACGTAGGAGGTTGTTGGCCAAAATCTTGCAACACATGACCTCATCCATCCTTTCCTCAATATGGTGCAGTCATCCTGTCCCCTTTGAAAAAAAGAACCCCTAAAGTATGATGCTTCCACCTCCATGCTTCACGGTTGAGACTGTGTCCTTGGGGTTGTACTTATTCTTCTTCTTCCTCAAAACATGGCGAGTGGAGTTTATACTAAAAAGTCTCATTTGACCACATGGCCTTTTCTCATGCCTCTTCTGAATCAAGCAGATGGTCATTGGTTAACTTGAAGCAGGCTTGGACATTTGCTGGCATGAGCAGGGGGAACTTACAAGTCCTGCAGGATTTTAATCCATGATGACGTAGTGTGTTACTAATGGACACATTTAAGATGGTGGTCCCTGATCTCTTCAGTTCATTGACCAGTTCCTCCTATGTAGTTCTGGCCTGATTCCTGACGTTTCGCAGAATCACAAGGCGTTTCGCTTACCCCACAAGGTGAGCTCTTGCATGGAGCCTCAGACCAAGGAAGATTGGCAATCATCTTGTGTTTCTTCCATTTTCTAATGAATGTTCCAACAGTTCTCACCAAGCTGTTGCCTATTGTCCTGTAACCCATCACAGCATTGTAGAGCTCTTTGATCTTGAGCATGGTGGAGAGTTTGGATTGTGAATGATTGAATTTGTGGACAAGTGTCTTTTATAGAGGTAACAGGTTTAGACATTTAAAGCATTCATGTTGGATTTGCTATATCCACTGGATTATAACATCTATCTCTGCTGTCATCCTCTTTTGTGAGATTGTCTCTGATTGTCGAGACTTGAACAGCTGATAATTGCAGCACACATAAAGCTCTAGACTGGGAAGTTACAATGTCTACATAGGTGCAACTGTGGACCATGCCATGAGAAATGAGAGATGGGTGGCACCTAGAGATTCTACCACACAAAGATATGCCACTGCTTTATATATACTCTCAGAAGCATTGCTAAATACATGGAGCTCTCTGGTGACTGCTGGCTGATGCCCAAGCTGCAAATAAGGTCTTACCAGGTGGATACTAGGTAGAGATAGACACTCTTTCCCATCTTTTCCAACTTTACAGAGGGTCACACTGGTTTGCTAGCACTTTAAATATGACTCTCACGGTGGAAGTACCATGTCTTATACTTCAATGCTTGTAAGTCGGCACATCTGAAGAACAGTTCCAGCCAACCTCAACTTTCTCATGATCACTGGTCACTGCTACTTGTCCTGACTTCACATAGGAGGTGATTGGCGACTCAAATTCAAACCCTCCCTTAGTAGGTTAGTAGTGCTCTTAACTTGTTAACCAGCTGCTTGGCCTTTCCCACTAATGATAGACTCTGGAGACAGTTGGCAACATAGAAATGGTACTCTACAGAGAGTTTTACATCCTCTCCAGTGTGATTGTTCTCTCTTCCAACCGGTAGGACATCCTGGTTTTAGATCACACCAGATAAAACTCAGAACTTTTGACTCACCCTGTGACCTGTGTCTTTTGACTCAGCCTGTATATAATATAACATAATATATCACTTTCTTGCTCTCTTCATTCACTTTTTCCATTACAACTGCACATAAATGGTTGAAATCTGGGGCCTTTGTTAATCTCAAAGGACCCACAAAGTAAAGGGTCCACTATCCATGGCTTGTACAATTTCACAGTTTAACCTCCTCTAATGATAGCTCATTCATTATTATTATGAGGATACTGGTTTTCGATTTAAATGTAAATCAAGATCATTTTTGCAATTATTGTAACATAGCTGAACTTCTTGCTCAGACAGGCTATGCAGTGGACCAAGGAGAACGCAAGGATTAAATTGTGGTTACAACAAATAAATAAATTGCTTATAAATATTTATACACATATGCAGACATTTACTCCATTTTTTCCTCTGTGTGGAGTCTTTCTAAAATGATTTAGGTTAAGCATTTCACATTCTACTCCCAAAAATATACTGCTCACAAAAATGAAATATGATTTAATTATTGTGAGCAGTATAACTCAACACGATACATTGCTTTTAGTAATCAGATGCTACAGAGAAGTTTATGTACCTGGTGTATTGAAATCTATTGTTGTTATTTTTTCTTGTTTTTCCTTTTTTCTTGGTTGTTTGTTTAAAATACTTCAAAACTGAATATTGCCCTGTCTAGTTATTACAAATTAGCACCATTTATTGAAAATATTTCAAAGTATTTTGTATATTATTGTTGATCATATCACATTGTTTTGTTCAGTTTTTGCTGTGGTTAGCTAAAGATATCAATGTCTTAAATTATTTATGCAGATTATTCATGTAATTGTACTACAAACCGTAATGTAACATAAGTGCCATGGATGTGAACCTCTTGGCTTGAGTAAAAGACACCCTGACACGAAAACATTGTTAAAAAAAATGTTAGTAAAAATATGCTTATAACATTGCACGTTCATTCGTCAAAACTGATATTCATTAACAGTATTTAATATTTGCTCTATAAGAAGTGAAGACTGTATTTTTAATGAGTAGCCATTGTAACTTCCCTGTCCACCCTGCCCACTAAGTCTTTTAAAGTTTTAAATTCACTGTTGCACAGAGTTCTTTAGATGGGTACTGGCAGTTGGCTTTTCTAAGTTTCTCATTAACTAGTGGTTACTAGGATTTCTGGCCAGACAAAAGCCTATACTATATATATATATATATATAAAGTTGGGACAAGCAGCAATAAGTGCCTAGAAAAAGGAAATTGAGCATATTACTAGCAGCTGAAAGACCAATTAACACTAATTAGGTAAATTGAGAACATGATTGTGTATAAAA
>JAVSBV010132629.1:0-17299 GCA_033117975.1 Parotocinclus spilosoma
TTAAAAGCCCAATTCGCCAACATTTTTAATTATTTGAAAATATTTATCAATGGAAAAATATTTTCAATTAAAAAATAGTTTTTTTATAGTTCTAATACTGTTTCAAGCATACTTTGTATTCGGACTCGCCTACTGCTTTCGCGTACTGTATAGTATGGATGTATGCGATTTCGGACGCAGCTAGAGTGTTCTAAACCAAGGCAGCAAGATTCCTAAACTTGGTGTTTTTTGAAAAAACATTGTTCAAATTGATTCCTTTTCTCCAGTACTGGAGTTTTAACTCTAGTACAGTTTTTTTGTGATTATTACAGTATGACCATTCTCTGTCTAAGTTGGGATCCTGTCAATTGCCATCAAGCATAATTATAACCAGAAGTTTAGTCATGTCAACACACCCTCACCTTTCACCCCAACACAAAATAAACACACATACTGACAAACTTTTAAACCATCCACCATGGCCTTCACAAATGGTAAGCATTATCATTCAAATATCAAATATTTTAATTAATTAGTTAGAATGTATTTTGTAATGTATTCTTAATACTTTTATATAATGTGCCTACATATTATTAATTCTACATTAATTTACAATGGTATCGTAGAATTATTCATTACATTACATTAATCTATTGCAGGTAAAAGTTTGATATGACTATTAATATCATAAAGTAACTAAGTTAACTGTGTATTTAACAATAAATTGGATATTTAAAATTATTCATGCATTTTAAAAGTTAGAGTTTATATGTATTTAATTTATCAGGTAGGATGTCCTCATACATTTCCCAGATCCTTGTGTGATCCTTTTCTACATAAAGCACAGATGTTTTTGTTATTAAAGACAAATGTTAGAGATCAGTGACACCAAAGAACTTTGACACCCCTCAACCTTTGACCATTAGGTTAACTTCGTATTTATGTTAAAATTTAAGTGATGTCAAATCTTACTATTTAACGCTTGTTCATTGTGTACAATGGCGATTAAAAATCTTTAAACCTAAATTGAAACATAAACGGTATGCAAATGCTATAATCCCTTTGGTAAATCGTGTGTAGTACAGAAAAGCCTCTTTTTTTGCAAAAATCTTAAAAAAAAAACAATCACATAAAATTATATTTTTTAACTCTAAACCAGGGGTCTTAAACCCAAATAACCTGATTGATTAAATTTCACAGTTGAAAAGAGCTTTTCACACACATATGTATTCCCAAAGAGACACAAGACTCAGGTGAACAACATCAGGTTGGGAAGGAAGGAGTAGGTCTCTTAGAAACTGTCTAATAATATATCCTGTGCTTCCTTGTGCTTCCCTAAATTTTGTTTTATTTTGTCACTGTAAACATAGCCAGGTGAGCAGTATCATTCATGTCTGTACTCTCATCCAGTGCTAGTGAAAATGCTCTGAATCCTAGCACTTCGGTGCACAGCTGATCTGCTCGGTGAGACTTAAGTTTCTGAATAAACTCTCCTTTTCTGGGCAAAGGATATGAGCTGCCTGAAGCATGCAGTACTTCAGAAACTGTTTCTCTGTAAATGGCTTCCCAGCTTTGGCGATGAGCTCAATCGCCACAGCTCAACTGCACAGCAACTTTCTCCTTGCATATCAGACAAGTGGTGGTTGCATTAAACTTAACAAATCAGTTTTTCTTTTATTTTTGGAGAGTTTTGAAAGAGACAATTTGGCTAACAGAATGTTTTTTCAGAGAATGGTGAGCACATACGTAGAGACGTGCAGCCTACCAGTGGATCGGGTTTATGCAGCGTGGCCTGGTGCTTATTACCAGGCAACACTGCATAAGCAAACAAACAAAAAAAAGCTGACACAAAGAAACACCACAATACAACAAGTTAATATAAAATGTAAATATTAACACAATAAAGCATAAATAATTCAATTGAATTGCGGCCCAGATTTATGCTCATTTTATTAACCTGTGAGAGGTCATGTGAAACTGCGTCGCGGGCAGGATGTGATCCACGGTCCGGCACTTTAAGACCCCTGCTCTAAACTGAATATTGCTTTTTACTTCTATAAACCTTAAACACTTTTTGCGGGGCCATCTCACATCCAGCTCCAGCTTTTTACAGTAAATAAATGTACCGCTTTTGAGCCTCTTAGGCTAGGGTAAAAACAGGCAGAAGTGCTGTGAATTTTTCACCAAATAATATTTAGTTTTTACGCTCTTCCCACTATCTTTTTAATGTTACCTATTTAATGCCATGGCCAGTTCTCTGATTTGATCCTTGGTTTCTTTAAATGTCGCTTTTAAGTTTTTATTTTACATAGACATGGCTGTGTCCTGATTCTATAAAAATGTCTTAAACCCTTGTATTATGGTGAGAAAAAAAATACATTTATTATGTTGTGGGTCATTTTCACCCGCATTGTGTAAATCCACTCAAAACAGTCAAAAATAAAGTTAAACCAATAAGAACTTTATTTTAGATTATACAAACATTTAGAAGAGATAACCATGAAGAAGATATATACAATTCCAACACTATATTAAAGAACTCCTGATTTCAAATTTTCCCTCTTCACGAACACTTTTTTTAATTTAACTTGCCCCATTTTCTCGGGTTCTCAATGTTCAGCATTTTCAGTGTTCCCCACATGATGGACAGAATGTGACTGTGTGCTTTCTGCAGATGTACTTCTTGCACCACAACAGGTACTTGTTTTACTGTCATCTCGGGAGGGACACACTTGGCATCTTTTGCGTTTCTTTGCACCTGTATCCAAAGGATCCATTGTCGGTTGGTCAGATGCCCTGCCCTTGACCTTATATAGTCAGCTTTCTCTCCTAAAGTTCAAGACGGTAGGATGTAAAGAAGTTGTCACATGTGATATTATGACCTTGCAGCCCTTCAGTCATCTCCAATACCACACGCATTCCCTGATTCTTCTCAGGTGCTCCTCCAGGTGGCTTTCCAGTATATACTTGCAGGTACTGGATTTTGCATCACAGGCTGCCCATATTTTGATGCCATATTTTGCAGGCTTGTTTGGCATATACTGTCGGAAAGGACAGCGTCCTCTGAATGGAACGAGGCGCTCATTGACAGTAACATAGGGGCCAGGATTATACAGTAAAGTCAGGATTTTGACCCATTTATCCCAAACATCTCTGATCGCAAGTTTGTCTCTCTCACGTTGACGAGCTCTGGTGTCACAGTTGTCAAATCGGAACACACGAGAGATCATGTAAAATGTCTCCAAAGACATTGTTGCTCGGAAAATTGGCCTTCCATTCTCTTCGTTCCATAAACTTGAAGTTGCTTTACCCTTTGACCTGTATACTCCAGCTAACACCAGAATTCCAATGTAAGCATGCAAGTCAGTTAGATCCAGTGGCTTCCATTTTTCTTGAAAGACACTCCTCCCCTCCAAGTTGGTCATGTCAAGGATTATGTTCTCTATGGGTGGGGATATGAAGAGCTGAAATGCTGATTCAATATCATCAACTCTTGTGACAGCAAATCTTGTTGGACCAGGAGTCAGTTTGATGACATTAGAAGATGACAATCTGCCTCGGCTTTGGTATGATGATGTTGACCATTTTATTTTACCATCTTTATATGTCCATGTCCCCTCTGTGGATGACGATTGTTGAGTGTCTTGGTTTTCATCTGATGAAGGGACACCGGCAGACTCGTCCTCTGAATCCTCTTCATCGTGGGAAAATTGACAATCTGGATCATCAATAACATTGTCCTCTGGCTCTGAAGGATCCTCCGTCTCTGAAATCTCTTCAACATCACTATCCCACTTCAAAAGCTGCGATAAAGCTTCTTCAGCTGTAAATAGCCTGGAGCTCATTTTTGGTGTGTTTCTCAAAGAAAGGGCATGGAAACAGTGACAAGGACAGAGGAGAGAAAGTCCCTCTTCCACACACACCTGGTTATGAATGGCTATTCAGAGGATGAATATCAAAATAAAGTATATCAAAGAAACATTTATTTTGGATTTGAACAGCTAGTTCATGTCTGGGTCAAAATGACCCACAACATCATCTTTGTATACAAACTGTGTGCATGTATTTGTTTGCGTGTTTGTCTGCATGTGTGTTTTTGTGATTGTTTATTTTTGTGTGTTTGTTTGTGTGTGTGTTTTTGTGTTTGTTTGTGTGTTTGTTTGCTTATGTGTATGCTTGCATGTTTGTGTCTGTGTTTATTTGTTTGTTTGTGTTTGCTTGTATGTGTTTATTTGTTTGTGTGTGTGTTTGTGTGCGTGTATTTGTTTGTGTGTGTTTTTGTTTGCTTGGTTTTTTGTGTGTTTGTTTGCTTATGTGTATGCTTGCATGTTTGTGTATGTGTGTTTGTTTGTTTGCATATGTTTGTGTGTGTGTTTGATGGTGTGCGTGTGTTTGTTTGTGTGTGTTTTTGTTTGCTTGTTTTTTTTGCTTGTTTTTTTGTGTGGTTTTTTTTGTTTGCTAATGTGTATGCTTGCATGTTTGTGTATGTGTGTGTGTTTGTTTGTGTGCACTTGGTTACAGTGTTGGGGAAATTACTCAAACAGTAATATATTACTGATTACTCATTACCTAAATAAAATTGTAATATAATAAAATAATAAATTGTAATCTCGTTTCTCATTTACATTACTTTTAAGTTACATTCTAAAATCTATGTGAGTTAAACTATACTTGAATTAAACCCTTATACAAATCTGGAAAGTACAAAAAATATAATAATGGAACCAAATTTAGCAGCAGGTTCAGTATTAAACATTTATTAAAATAAATTAAACTATTCTGAAAGCTCTTTGTACAAGTACACATTTAAAACAACAGAACACTGTAGTCCAATAACATTTTTTTTAGCAAATACAAAATAGTGATAATATATTTATTATTATTATTACTGTACTTGTGGAAACAGGCAGCCTCATCCTGTGCCATCGTAGCTAAATTTGCATAAGGATACATTGGATAATTAAAAACAGCCTAAGCATGTTTACAATTGAAATTACAGAACTACAATTGAAAATTCTTGTATTCATTCTTGTTTTGTGAGAAGTGAGTGCTTTGGGACGGGGTGCACGTTGAGGACAGATTTGTTGCTAGTCGCTTTTGAAATAATATTTTTAATAGAAAAAACGTGAGTAACGCAGGTAACAAGTTTTTATTAAGTAAGTAATTGTAATGTGATTACAAAATATTTAATGGTAATGCTTTACATTACTGCGTTACAGAAAAAAGTAATCGGATAACTGTAATGTTACCCTCCAACACTGCTTGTTTGCTTGTGTGTATTTAATAGTGTGTGTTTGTTTGTTTGTTTGCTTGCATGTGTTTGTGTGTGTGCGTGTGTGCGCATGTGTTTTTTTGTGTTTGTTTTTTTCTGTGTTGTTTGCTTGCCTATTTGTGTATGTGTGTTTGTTTGTGTGTGCTTGTTTGCTTGTGTGTATTTCATTGTTTGTTTGTCTGTTTATGTTTGCTTGCATGTGTTTGTGTATGTGTGTTTGTTTGTGTAAATGTGTATGTGTGTGTGTTTGTGTGTATGTATGTGTTTGCTTGTGCTTGTTTGTTTGTGTGTATGTGTGTGTGTTTGATTGTGTGTGTGTGTGTGTGTGTGTGTGTGTGTGTATGTTTTGCATGCAGCCATGCAATAGCCAATTAGGAATATTAAACATTTACATCAATCCAAATAATCAATATAAATGCAGTCTGAGGAGAAAAGAAAGTAGTGAGAAACAATTTCAGTGGTGGGACAGCATAGTTACAGCCCTCATTAAATATTTCGGGTGACTTCTATGTGCAGACAAAATTAGAAGACACAACCGCTTCGTGTTTAAAGACTTTTTGAAGAATCAGAACACAGCCATGTCTAAGTGAAATAAAAATTTTAAGCGAAACTTAAAGAAACCAAGGATCAAATAAAAGAAGTGGCCATGGCTGAATTGTGGCCAATGACTGATTGTTACTGTTGATTCCATTTTGATTGTTTACTTCAGGACGAACAGATTATTAAATAAATTACTTTTGCGCATGCACATCAATATAGAACTGTTCAGACAAATGTCTCTTAAAGGTAACATTAAAAAGATAGTAGGAAGAGTGTAAAAACAAAATTGTATTTGGTTACTTACTCATTACCAAAAGTCCCTAAGTATCCCTGATGAACTCAGACAAGTCTGAATCTAGTTCTGTGTGTTAGGCAATTTCTACCTAGTCCTGTCTGTCAGGTACTTTTTGCCATTGCAGATTTGGTTGTAATTGTTATTATGTCATGACACACACACTCATGTGAACAACAGCCATTGTTTATTATAACAGTTAGTGGGCTCATACCCATGTGACAGATGAGCTCATGCTCATGTGAAGAATACAGGAAAATCCCTAAATGTCCACTCTCCAATCCATAAAGTCCCAACCATGAGCATCTCTCCAATCCATGGTATACCACCACCAAGTCCACCAAGGTCATTGCCAACGAGTAGGGTGTTGTAGGGAATAACCACTTTCACATACGTAAGGGGTAACCATTTAAATCATCCACAAACTGTTCTGGAGGTTCCCCACCACTGGTGTTCACTGTATCCACGGAGTCCGTAAGAGGTAAGGTCCGAGTCAGGAACACCTCAGGTTGATTAGGAGCACGAATAGGAGGAACTCGAAGCTGAAGAACGGCATGTTTCCCAATAGGTATTGATGTTGGAGAAGGTGGCCAATAGGTATGAGACCACTGCAACTTAGCAGATGCTGGTGGAGTGAGCCAGAGGCTCCGCCATTGCAACCAGCTGACCATTTCTAATCCAGTAAAGCGTGACCCAAGGTGAGATCTAAGGTTCGTACCTTCAAAGTAATTGTTGTGATGGTGGTTCCAGTAAGAAAGGTCATCCTTGAAAGGAGGAGCACTCCCAGAGTCATCCTTAGAAGAGTTCAAATCCTATAATCCACAAACATCAGTTTGAACTCCTATGGCACTTGCAGGCAGTTTTGAGGCATCCATCCCAAACTGTCACTCAGTAAGATCAGAATAGACAAAATGACATTAAGCAACAAAATAAAGATGAATATAATAGTTTCTAGCCAATAAAATACTATTTTATAAAAACAAGGAACACATAGCCACGCCACAAATAAGTTTAGGGCAATGGAAAGTAGGCTTTCAGGGGAGGGGCATATTCCAAAAATGAGAAAACTGCTTGCTGCTTCAACTACACCTAGACCTGGTTCAAGTTCTTCTTGTCTGGAAATTGTCTTATGTTTTCTGGAAACCCACAACAGTGAGAAGTTTACAGCACTTTTGCCTGTTGTTACCCTATCCTAAGGGGCTATCTACGCCTGGAGGCAGATGCAAGAAGCTGATACCAGTTCTCTAGTTGACCGCTTAAAAGCGGTACATTTATTTACTGTAAAAGGGTGGAGATTTGGGAGGTGGTGGGTCATCAAAGCACATTCAGGTTTAGAAGAGTCTTATTAAAAAAAAACCCAACAACACACACCTGGATGTGAGATGGAGTTAAAAAATATAATTTGATGTCATTCTAAAAACATTTAAAACTTTAAAATGCATTTCTGTAACACACAATTTACCAAAGGGATTATAGCAAAGTTTCTTTAATGATGCTGTTAATCAATGTAGAATTAATAATGTAGGCACATGATATAAAAGTATTAAGTTTTAAGAATGACATCAAATGATATTTTTTACTCCGAACTGAATATTGCACAGCTTCTATAAACCTTAAACACTTTTTGCGGGGCCATCTCACATCCAGATATGTGTTGTTGTTGTTGTTGTTTAAACTAAGACTAAAGAGAACTGGTATCATCTTCTTGCATCCGCCTCCAGGCGTGGATAGCCTCTTAGGCTAGGGTAACAACATGCAGAAGTGCTGTGAACTTCTCACTGTTGTGGGTTTCCGGACAACTTAAGACAATTTCCAGACAAGAAGAACTTGAACCAGGTCTAGGTGTAGTTGGGGGCGGTCCAAAAAGCCGCCATTGTTTATGATCAATTAACATTCAGACAGTTATAAAAGGTATAAGGTTATTAAGAACACTATCCATACATCTGACTATAATTAAGTGACATAGAATAGCAAGGGGGAGCATAATCTTTCTGAAAAATGATGTTCGGGGAAAAGTGTGAGGGGTGTGACGATTCCTCCCGGTTAATTACCAACACCAAGAGCTGTCAAAACCAATTAGTGATTTCACAGCTGTATGGAATATGTAGTTTAAATTATCTAGTATTTTTGCAAAATCAGCAGATGCAAATTGAAACATCACGTTGTAGGAGCCGGTAAAAAAGGAGACACGGATCAGCATATGAATTCTTAGCTTTATTGTTTTTCTCTCCAGCTAAATACCAAACTCTAGTAACTCACAGAGTGGAATGAAGTCAACTCTTCCCGCTCGTCTTTCCGGTAACTCTTTTCACAATCAGAGCTCCGGGCATTCTGGAGTGAAATTTAAATATGTGTCCACCACACAGCCCCCCCGAACACACAGAATGACCAAAAAATATATACACAACATAAAAACAGCAACCCTCTTCGACTGAACATATCTAACACATTAAGAGTATCGCTTAGGGGGTTTAACTAGACGGCCGCTACGGCTGTGATTGGTTGCCACCGGTGAAGAATGGGGGAGGGGCACCGACCCGACCGCGGCGAGGCTGTCTCCTAGCCGGGGAAGAAACAACAACCGGGGGCAGGATCTTTGGGAAGGGTACACAAACAGGAGGGCGACCGCGGCGTGGGGGCTGGGCCAACTCAACCGGATCGTCTGGGAACACATGAGCAGGTTTAGTAAAAAGAAACGAAGCGTCACCGGAACCTAGCAGAGCCAGCATGTTCTCCATCAGTTCTGATGGTTTATTATCCCCCAATCCGTTTAGGGACAAAAGGTGATCAGCCTGCTCCTCGTCCGAAAGCTGATAGATCCGAAGCAGGTACTCCTTTAGCGCTCCATACTTGTTAGCCAGTGGCGGATCCCGAAGCAGTCCCATCAGCCGGCGAGTAGAAGCAGAGTCCAGCGCCACGACGACATGGAAATACTTTGTGCCCACGGAGGTGAAACTGGGCTTCCACATGCTGGAACCAAGGCTCTGGATTATTCGGGGTCACCAATGTAGGAGCCGGTAAAAAAGGATACACGGATCAGCATACAAATTCTTAGCTTTATTCTTTTTCTCTCCAGCTCCATTCAAACTCTCTTAACTTACAGAGTGTAAAAACCTGAACTCTTCCCGCTCAAACTTGAACCCTCCTTCTTTCTGGTAACTCTTTTCACAATCAGAGCTCCGGAGCTTAGAGCATTTTGGAGTGAAATTTAAATATGTGTCCACCACAGCGTTATCCAAATAGTGAAAATCACACTGTTGACCTCAGTGCTTTGCACGTTGAGTGCGTAACACATAATTAGATCAAACTTAAGTAGAAAGGAGCCTTAGGAGCAGAAATTAGCATTAATCCACAGCAAGGCATCGTATATGTTAGTAAGGTTAAAAGGGTCTTAAATGCAGTAAAGGGATTTAAATCGCAATTGCTTTAAGCTGTCTAAAACAGCTTTAGAGCAACAGCAACTGTGCTCGTATAGTTAGTAAGGATACTTCAAAAGGGACATAAACACATCAAAGGGTGTTATAGGTAAGTTAATGCATTTTAAAATACCTTGGAAGTTGGTAAAGAGATGCAGAGTACATTAAATTCATAGGGTTTAAGGCTGTGCTTTAGATAGCAGTAAGGGCTGTAAATGCAATAAAAAAAAAGACATAAAAGGCAGAGGCTTAAAAATCAGTAGTGTCTTATTGGGGCCTTAAAAGGGCTTTGAAGGCAGTAAGGGAACCTAAAGCACAGTAATATTACCTTAAGTAGATTAAAGCTCATTAAATGCAGTAGAGAGATTTAGAGGAACACATTTTAAAAGGTGACTAGGTTGTTTAGAGGTCATAACAGGCTTTAAAGTAGGTAGGGACATTTAAAGTGTGGTACTGGATTTAAGGGAAGCAAAGGGCAGCAAGAGCTCGTAAAGGCCAGAGAAGTGCCTTAAAGGGCAGTACAGAGGCCTAAAATAGAGCAGTGATTTAAAGAATTGTAATCTAAAGTATAACAAGGGGGTTTTCATATTAGTAAGAGGAGCTGCCGTATAGTAATGGGACCTTACTTACCTTACTATTTAGACACCTTAAATGGTTTATGGGACTGTGGTGGCCTAGTGGTTAAGGTGCTGAACTATGGACCAGAAGGTCCAGGGTCCAGGTCTGCCACAGTTGGTCCCATAAACAAGGCTTTTTACCCACAATTGATTGGATTGTAAGACTGTATTAATTGTAAGTCACTCTGGATAAGGTCGTCTGCTAAATGTAAAGGGCAGTAAGGTAAACTAAAGGTTTTGTACTTAATTAGCAAAAATGGATCTTAAGGTTAAAAGGTTAAAGTTCTTTAAAGATGCTTTAAATGGGATTTGAAGGCTGTAAGGGGACATAAAGTGCAGTAATGGCACTGAGTGGGGGATTATTGGGCTTTGAACAGCACTAAAGGACCTTCGAGGCAGTAAAGAAGCTTAAATTCATCAGGGGACACACTGCTGATCACTGCCATTACTAAGGACAGGAGCTGGCCTTAAAGGTAGTCTTTGTGGTGGAACTAAGATGATTTCCAAAGGTTATGGAATCATTAAGCTTAAAGGATTTTCACCCTTTTAGCTTTCTCACTGCAAAGCAAATAAACAAATCACAGATATAAAACTATACACTATATGCTATACTGTTTCTTTAATAAATTGTGATTTGTGAAGCTTAAATCAAAGCAATTTTTTTATTACTGGCTTTTTCATATCACAGGGTAAAATAGTATATATATGTATATATATATATATATATTATGTTAATGGAAACATATGAAATCAGAACTGGGAATGAAAATCAGAAAAGCCAAATGACAGCCAGCTCCTACGCCTAAAAAGAAAGAAGCATGGCACGGAAGCATGGAGCAAAGCGAAGCAGTCGTGTGTGTATGAGTGAACAAGTGATACCTCGTAATACCTCATAATACCTAAGATCACATGACCATGCTGGTAACTTTTACTAACTAACATTATTGTATTTTTTAAATGCCACTAAAGTATTGAGGGTTTTTTCTGCCACAAAACGGACCTATGCCAACCATAGCAAACTGGGACAGGGAATAAGTGATCATCTGAGGCTGAATCACAGAGGGGATGTTTTGAGGTTACAGACAGGAAAGCGCTCTGTAAAACACATGGCAAGAATATTTATTATTAAACCCCCTACCTGATGATGCAGACCAACTGAGGTCTATGGGGAACATCTTAATAAAATAATTCAGTTTTTCCCTTGCTGTGAAGATTTTCTCTCTGCCCATTCCCCTTCTATGCAGCCTGTCTCTTCCTTGGGGAACACATCATTTAACACTGTCCTCAATTCTTCTTTCTACCTCTCCCTGCAGACCTCCTTACCTGTAGTCCTTCATATCAAATTGCCTGCAGACCCATGTGTGTCAGCTATCTTTGTGCACCTAGTATACAATCCTGCAATTGTATAATAAAGGACCAGGAGGTATTTATATTAGCTCACTATCAACAACTCCAAAGAATGACCTTAGACCACAGGCTGTGGATTCCCACTGGTGTCGATAATGGGATGTTCGGCACAAAAGTCTAATATAGGCCACCATTAGATTAGGTCAAATATTTTAATACTGGAATAACGGCCAATATAATTATCAGCCTTTTTATTAGAATACAACCAGAAAACAAGGGCATTTGTATGCATTATTAAAAAACTGAAAAAAGAAAATCTGCTTCAATGCTAAATTCTACAATGGCTAAATACAATGTATTTAGTGTGACCTCCCCTTACACCTCCATAGCAGAATGGCCCATCAGTATGCCAAATTGACAACACCATACAGCAACTGTGTTATCTCCTACATTTTCTACTAGTTTTTTAAATGATCTACAACACAATGTATAGGTACTCAGCATGCAAAGCGTAATACTGTAAAAAACAAGTTCTTACTAAATTCCAGTCAATGTTTGTAGAACTTATCCAGTGTGATCTGACGCGCTTTAGCTGTGGCTAAGTGGCGACGAGGCTTCTTTTTTTGTAGTAAATGGAAATGTTGGGCAAAGACCTGTGGGTGGCAGTAGAGGGCTGGGGAGAAACTCAGTGCTTATCACTACTGCTACATCACCTCCCGATGTCACGCACTGCCGACTTCCTCACCTGAATGCGAGAGAGCACTGCATATACTGTGTCTTGCCTGAGAAAATCTCAATTCAAATTCAGTTTTTGCGGAATGTATATATGTTTATTATCAGATTTCCATCGTAAATTTGAAATACTATAGACGTTGATAAGGACTGGGGCACTGACAGTGGAAATTAAGAGACAAGGGTGCAGAATCCAAGGAACAGAAGGTGAGATTTGATAAGACATGGAAAGCTGCGGGAACAGCAAACAAGGAGCAGGGCTTCCCCGAGACATTGAGACGTGAGTAAAGGATCCATAGAGCAGGTTATGGAATTCAATGAGATATGGAGAGCTACAGTTACAGCCAACAAGGAGCAGGAACCACACACTCACATACTGTGTTTGGTTTCTGAACCAGGCAGCGGTAAGAGTGTGTACGTGAATAAGAATGAGCTCCGTTGCCTGGAGGATTAATCTACAAATACTAAAAGCAGAATAGATTTGTGTGTGTGTGTGTGTGTGTGTGTGTACATCATGTTTAAATATCATTGTGGAGACATGGAGATTTGACATTGGTACCTTTTGGGGAGT
The DNA here is from genome assembly GCA_033117975.1 of Parotocinclus spilosoma. NCBI lineage: Eukaryota > Metazoa > Chordata > Actinopteri > Siluriformes > Loricariidae > Parotocinclus > Parotocinclus spilosoma. The sequence continues at coordinate 12,767 of JAVSBV010132629.1, forward strand.
TGGTACCTAACAAAGGAATACTGCTTTTTTACAGAAACTGCAACTGTCTTTAAAAAAAAACAATTAAATGAATTAAGATTTTTGTCAGGTTACTGAGGTTAAAGTTAGTGTTAGGTGTAAAATTAATTTTCTACGGTAATCAAGTCTAAGGAAAGTCCACACCTGGATAGTGAGACAAATGTGTGTGTGTGTGTGTGTGTGTGTGTGTGTTTGTGTTTTACCATTAAATGTGTTGTTTAATTGTATGACCCTATACATTTATTTATAAATGTCTTTATTAGAAGACAACCAGAAAATACAGGACGTGTGTACACAGTAAAAAAACAATTATATAGGGTACAGTGGTATTTACACTAAATTCTATGTACAGCTTAATCAGGTTGTCAAGTTTCTACAGCCCAAAGAAGCTTTATTAGAAAGTGTTGTTTTAAAAGGGAAGCAACAAAGAAACCATATTTTCAAAAAGGTAGTAGGGTAAAAGAATGAGAAAAAAAGGTCACAAACATTGGAATGAACATCAGTGGAAACAACAAATCTAATACCGCCCTAAGATTTTGCACAATACTGTATATGCACACTAACTCTTGGTAAACTCGCTCATTATGCATGCGCACAAGCACTCACTAAAGAAACATTCAAATTCAGGTTAAATAAGGTGAAGATTTTAAATATGCATTTGTGTTCCTTAAGAGTCATTAAAACACAAATAATGTAGTTGTGTTTCCTTTGAATATTTGTGCATGTTTTAAATAAACCCACAGTGCTTTGCCAGTTTATTTGTCTTCTGCACATTGTCTCCTACACACTCGAGTGATGAATTCCTTAAATATTAAACCACTGTTGTTGTTTCCTGCTTGCTTCTGGATCTGTATTCTGGGCTGCAAAAAGTACTTCTTGATGCCTCAATTTCTGGAAATCTAACCCCTATAGTATAACAGACATCCCTGGAGACGCACAGGTCAGAGAGAACAGGTTTGTCTTTACCACGGATTTGTAAATGTCAACAGTAAGGGAGGAACCTAATAAAAATTCCACAATCTGGGAGCAGTCGAGTAGAAAATATAACCACCCTTTCCCTTTAAGTGGGATCACGACATGGAAAGTAACACTTGCTGCCATGATCTAAGACACCTGACAGTACTGCAGTCATGAAGGTCAATCCTGTTTTCCATAGTGCTTTTTAAGACATATAGGGGAACCTAAAGATCCGCTGCCAGGGAATGAAATCAAGCAAGTTTGAGAAAAACATTTTGGACGGTGTAGAGATGTGTAAGTAATTGCAGAGCTTAATGAAATTTGATGACCCTTTTAACCTCTCAGATAACTGAGGTATTTAACTTTCACATGTGAGTGGCATGGTGGACCGGTGGCCGAGAACCACAAAACGTTGATGATGCTTAGCAGGCTGGTAAAGGTTATAAAACTACCATAGTCCATAGTCAGATAGATTGAGTACAAAGTAAAGATCATTGTTTCTCAGTCGACTAACAAAGATCACTCCAAGAGAAAAGTGTGTAACAGTGTGTAAGATGGCAAAGGAACTCAGGGTAACTACTAAGCAACTAAAGGACTCTCTCACTTTGGCTAATGTTCAATGGTACACTGGAGATGTTCAGTGTTCAGGAGGATATTGAATAATTGTTATCTGAGGAATCCACTGCTCTCAAAAAAAGAGCACTGATCATCACATGATGAAAAAACATTTTGTGAATGGATGAAACTAAAATAGATATTTTTTGTTGAAATGAAAAGGGTTATGTCTAGAAAAAGAAATGCACTGCATTCCAAAATAAGACCAGTATCCTATATGTGAAACATGGTGGTGGAAGTATCATGATCTGGGCCTGGTTTTCTATATCTGGGCTAGGACTTATTGAATTACTATTGAAACAATGCATTACATTTGATCGGAAATCACATTCTTAAAAAAAATCTTAAGGACTTTTCCTTCATAAAATGTCTTCAAGTTAATATGCAGGGGTGATCAACATTTACCCCTACTAAAAGGGTCACACAAGGTGATGAAAGGTTTACATACTTTTGCTAATTATAGATTTGTAATTACATTTTCCCCAACAAATAAATGACTGTGTATATTATGTAAAATTGGTTTCTTATTAGCTGCTTTAAATAGTTTTAGTTCACAATATGGAAATATAGAAAATTCTAAAAGGTTGAACTTTGAAGCACCACTGTAGATTTGGTTTCAAGATTCTCTCATGGCTTTGGCTATGTACATTTTATTTTTTTGCATTCCTTCATCCATAAAGTTTTATTTTACATCTTAGATGTCCATTTTGGTGTTGCATTGCAGTCTTGTGTTGTTGTCTATATCAGTTTCCTCAGTAATGGCTCCTTGGCAGCTGTACAACCTTTCACAAACTGAGTAAAAACACTGTTTTGTTTTAAGTTGGTTTGCCCTCTGTTGTCTCCCCTCCGCCTCCTCCTCCTCCTCCTCAGAATCACAGTATGAGTTTCCAATTTTGGGGGGCAGCAATCTTCATCACTCGAAGACTTATTTGTGTTGTCCATTTTCTTGGCTTGAAAAATGTTAACCAGGTTACCCAAATTATATTAGCATATAGCTTTATTGCATAGCATTTAGTGTGTAATGGCCTTAATGCCTAAGTTTCACATCTCTGTACAGCGCTGTACAGTCATGAAAGGCAGAACACATGGGCGCAGGATTTCTCACACATATCGCTGACCTGTTTTCATATGCGATGGATAACCACACCAGCAGGTGAAAGCTAAGGCAGGACTGAAATGCTCACCACAATGATCAGATCCCAAACAGATCATGGATTTATCAGTGAAGGTGAAATGGTTTCAGTACATAGCGGTTCAGGTTTCTCATTCATAACACTACTGTGTTAGGGTTCCTACCTTCCCCCGATGCGTTCGGCCGTCCTCACCGGTCGCCATTACAGAGCCATCGGTGGGACGGCCTTATATCCACTATCTTAATTATGTCCAGATCCCAAACAGCTGCTTCACGTCCTATAAAGGCGTGGTTTTTGGAGCTGTTCGGGGCCAGGTCATCATTATTCAGACGGGATTCTATCTCCATTCGGTTCGCCTGTCTGACCACAGGCACCCTTGCGCCCTTCCGTGTTCCCTAGAGATAGTGGTAAAGTCCGGGGGCTTATTAGTGCCGATGGACTGGTATGGGCGGGTAATCCCCAAGGTATTTAGTTTATATGGGGCACTTTGAGGGTTTTCCCGTTCCGTACCTGTGCGCTCCTCACACGGTCAGAGCTCGGGCTCTTTGGTCGTCGGTCCCTGCCTAGCCAAAACTCCAGCCAGGTGTTTGTTCTGAATAGGACACTCCCGGATCTGGCTTGTTCGTTTCTGAGCTCACGCTCGCCCTCTGGCGCTTTGGCGCTCCTCGCGATTTATTCTCGTTCGCGCTCCTTGCTTACCCGAGTTTATTTTCGTGTGCTGGCGCCTTTCGTGTGTTTCGTGTGCCCCGAGCTTATATGCTCGCCTTTTTCGCGCTTTAGCCACTTCCGCGATTTCTTTGCCCCCTCACGCTGCGTGTGCGTTAGAGCTCAGGCTCGCCCTCTGGCGCTTTGGCGTCCTCTGCACTCTTTAGAGCAGCTACCCGGTAGTGCGTTAGAAGTATACACTCTGGCGCTCTTGCGCTCTCTTGAGTCTGACTCTAGTCGGCTGCTGACTTGAGATATGCCCCGGCTAGAGTAGCCACCGGGTAACACACACTCTATAAGACGTGTCCCGGTTTGGCTTTCATTTGATTGCATGCACATTCGAGCTCACTTTCGATCCCTGGCGTTTGGAATACCTCTGTGCCTCGCCATTTAAGAGACGTCCCAAAACTGTGCTTTCTGCACCTTGGCCCCGACTGACGCTTTGGCGTCCTCTCGTTACAAGTTTGCACGTTTCTCCCACTCAAGAAGCAACAATGGCGTGCCACATTATACTTTCGGTTTTATTATTTTAGGAGTCTGACGCTTCGCTCTTAACCCCCTTTCTGTTGTTTTATATCATTTCCTCATTCTTATTATACGTCGTGGGATACGCTTATCCTGCATACTTGGGTCCTAAATAAAAACCACCACATCTCGTAACACTAACCCTAAATAACCCTGGGTAAACCTTTTTTAAGAAACGTGCTGCCCTGCTGAAATGTAGGAACGGATGTTTATTAATAAATACAAGTAAAATGTAAGGAACACTGTGGTTTTTTTTGGATTTTACAGTTATAACTTCATCCTACGGTGTGTGTTTATGTTTTTTTTTTATTCCCAGTGATTGTGTGATTGATCTCACCTCAGTATCTCCAGGTTACAGTTTGGATCCTCCAGTCCAACAGAGAGAAACTTCACTCCTGAATCCTGTAGATCATTATAACTCAAATCCAGATCTCTCAGTCTGCAGGAGTTTGATCTGAGAGCTGATGACAGAGCTACACAACTTTCCAATTTTATAGCACAGCAACACAACCTGAGAGAGACACAACAATCCAAACATTCAATTTACTGATTAAATAATAAATGCTAGAATAAAAATCCA
>JAVSBV010132639.1:0-31859 GCA_033117975.1 Parotocinclus spilosoma
TGCTCAATTTCCTTTTTCCAGCCACTTATTGCTACTTGTCCCAACTTTTTTGGGATTTGTTGACACTGTAAAATTTTAAAGCAACATATTTTTCCTTTAAAATGTTACATTTACTCAGATTAAACTCTTGATCTGTCATCTATGTTCTATTACGAATAAAATATTGACATTTGCCATCTCCACATCAGTTTTTATTCACAATTTGTTTAGTGTCCCAACTTTTTGGAATCCGCTTTGTAGATGGACTTAATGAAATGAAGTTAAATTAAAAACAAGATTACACAGCAGTGAACTATAATATTATGTTGCCTGTTATTTCTGGGAAGATATTAAATGCTAAATTAGCCATGGTAATAATGAGAGAAGTGGTCTGATTGCTGCTATTAATGCCAAACAATCCATTTGCTAACCGATATTCATGAATGCCATTATGTAAAAGTCAGTACTGCATAATGCAAAATACATCAAATTGGCAAGTAACAATTGTCAACTGTGACACCTCAAGGAATACATTTTATTGAATATGAGGCTTTTTTATATGCTTTTTTTTGCCACAGTTAAGCTGAAATAAACACTAATAAACATATTGTTTATGGTTATGGTTAGACATTTAATTGCTCACATTGGGGAACACTTTGGGAATGCAGAGTGGAACAAACAGCTTTGCTGGTGTATAAAATCATCCACTTGTATGAACATGGATAAAATAGCACCAAATAAAAAACTACAAAAAAATTTGTTTAATATAAGCAGAACATAAATTCATAAAAGTTTCAGAACATAAATGATCAACTAATGCACTAGGTAGTATTGGTTCCTAAAAGAAACTGGTCCCAGAGTTCAATCCTGTGCTGTAGTTACTCACTGAAAAAAAGTTTGGCATGTTCTTATTATCCTTGCTTGTTAATATGTGGATTTGCTTCTATATGTTGCTCCTAGATATGAGCGTGCAAATGTATTACTGAGTGTGTGTATGAAACTGGTTGATGAAATGGAACACAGCTGTATTCTCACCAGGGTTGGCAGAGCACTTCATGCAATTCTGACTGCATAAATTAATTAATTAATACACTTTTACATTATATATAGCCATTATATATAGAACTCAAACACTAGTTGGTTGTAACTAAATCTTTTAGCCCTTTAGGTAAAAAACTGGACATGTCATGCTCGTTTATACATTCTTCCTCAGAAATCTGGTTCATTGTTGATCCTAAGCTTGTAGCTAACGGGATGGCAGTCTTTCAGAGGGCAGAGAGACTCACTCAGGTACTATTCAGATGAATTAGTAGCCAATATGCAATTTAGTTCACCTACTAGTAAGTTTTAGGCGTAATTCAACACTTACAGTAACCCTACACAAACCATAGTTATTATTTTAGTGTTAATATTGGGTGACAGTGGGTGCTGCTTTTTGCCTCAAAGCAAAAAGGTCCTGGGTTCAGATACAATGGTTTAGATATTTAATGAAAAAATCACTAAGTTGAAAACAATGCTCTGGATTTAACACATTCAGTTTGTAGTTTGGTAAAGCAAAGGTACAATAGTCAGTTTTTTTAAGGTGGCTCTTTAGTTATGACACAGCTGAATGTATTCAAGTCTAGTATGCAAGTTAAAATAAAGAGCAACATATTCAGAAGAGAATTTTGCTAAAGATTGAGGAATTCTAAAGAAGTAATAAAATTGAATTTCTGAGTAATCTTAAAAGACAGAAAGAATGTGAAAGTGATTAAATGTTGATGAGATATTAAGATCCACTAATATCTACATAGATGTGAAGACAAGATGTAAAGGATTAGATTCAAGTATCCTGTTTCTTCCTGCCTTCCACCCCACCCATCTCTTTTTTTTCTCTGAAAAGGAAAAGAACTCGCACTACTGCATTAGCACTGCAATGTCAATGAGGACTATATAAATGTCTGTATACATATATTTTAGCTATATAAAGGCCAAGCTACATGGTTGTTTACTATGCAAATCTGAGCTAAACTGAAGCATAAAAAGACAAAGTGTTTATAAATAGCTCTAAGCCTGAAGCAGTGATTCCATTCCTCTTAGCAGTGTCCTTTAAGGTTCGACCTTGCAGCCAGATGGGGAATAGTGTGAATGTGCATGTACAAACTGGAGGTTTAACGTCACATAAAATAAGCAAATATAAAGGAGAAAGGGAGAGAAAGTGATAGACAAATATTTTGCAGTCTTGCCAGTCCATGGTGGCTTGGGACTCAAATACACATGGTATGCCTAGGGCAGGCATGAGTAGGACTGGGCAAAAGCAATGTCTTCTGCCTTTAGCACTTTTACTGGTATGAGTAAATAACCAGACACCACACATACTGACAAAACTGGAATAATAACTTAAGCTCTGCATATCCTATTCTTGACCAAAGTATGTGCTCAATCAGACCAACTCTGCAACTAAGAGAGAGCGTGCTTAGAGAGTATTTACACTGCAAGCATTCCACCTTCTGGGCTATCAGCACTATCCTGTTTTGCTCCCTTACATAATTAAGATTGTGTCCATATAACAGGGAGCAATTGTTCATTTTAAACCATGAATAATGTTACACTGCAGACTTTATGAATATGGCCATTATACAGTTTGGGTCCAACATTGCTCTTAAAACATTCAGAACTGCTTATGGCATGGACTTAAACCTGTAAGGTTTCCAGCAGCTTGTTAAATCCTATTCCATTACAAATCCAAAGGTACGCTATTGTATTTTAATCGGGTTAGTGGAAAGGTCATTTTATGAACCACGTATTCATAAAAATATTAATATGAATATGCAGTTTAGTTCAAGTTTAGTTTAATATTCCTGTTCTTGGCTGACAGGTGAATAACCTCACATGGTGTTATCTTGTTGTATTGAACTTTTTGGCGTTAATTCTAAGCGGTATGTGTGGAGAAAATCAGGCACAGCTTATCACCTGCCCTAAACAATACCAACAGTGAAACATAGTGGTGGCATCATCATGCTATGGGGGTGTTTTTCAGCTACAGTGACAGGACGAGTGGTAGCAATTGAAGGAAAGATAAATGCGGCCAAGTACAGACATATCCTGGAAGAAACCTCATCCAGAGTGCTCAGGACCTCAGACTTCGGCCAAAGGTTCACCTTCCAACAAGACAATGACGCTAAGCACACAGTTTAAATAACAAAGAAGTGGCTTCAGAACAACTCTTTGAACATTCGTGACTGGCCCAACCAGAGCCCTGACCTAAACACAATTGAGCATCTCTGGAGAGCCCTAAAAATGACTGTCTACCAACGTTCACCATCCAACCTGATGAAACTGGAGAGAATCTGCAAGGAAGAATGGCAGATAATCCCCAAATTAAGGTGTGAAAAACTTGCATCATTACCAAGAAGACTCATGACTGTACCAGAGTGATGAATACTTATGACTATGTGATATTTCAGTTTTTCTTTTTTTCTGATAAACGTGCAAAAGTGTATACACTAACTTTTCTCTGTCAAGATGGGATGCTGAGTAAACATTAATGAGAAATAAAATTATTATTGTTTTTATTTTAGCAAATGACCGTAATGGAACAAAGAGTGATACATTTAAAAGGGTCTAAATACTTTCTGTACCCACTGTATCACAGTATAATCTGGATGGACACAGTTTCACCTCAGTATTAAACTAATTCTGTTGAATATTGTAATGATTTGGTTGCTATCCTGTGTTGACACATCAGCATAAAAGAAGGAGTAGAATATCACAGACCCATAGAAGGTTGCAATTGACCCCATACACAAAAAAATAAATACATATAAATAAATCTAGTCCTCAATGGAGCTGGATCCAACTTATCTTGCACTGGCGGTCCACATTCAATTCTCACTTCCGATCTATTACTCTGGTGAACACCTAGGCATTTGCAAGTCAATGCCACCTCAATGTTTTCACCCAACAATACCACTAGAATATAATTCATTTTTTTAAAGTGCACAGCAATCTCTATTAGGCTTATGCATTTATTCTCTTTTCTTTCACTATTATACCCCATAATTGCATTATTACCTTAGCACTTTTGTAAATAACAACTGTGCTCACAATTTGTTCTGACATATAGCTATGAAGTTGAATATATCAAGGTTATGCGTCTACTCTGCGTTTACTATCCTTCAGTTGCCTGGGTTTCATTAAAACACATGACTAACTGGGCCGGCATGAATGGACACAGACTTCAACTCCATCAGGAATTGCAGTGGAACGCCAAAGTGAGTCGGGGCATATTGTCTAAAATCAGATGCAGTCAAGTTCCAAAATGTAGTGAAAACCCTTTTAGGAGAACAACTGTAGCTGTTGTAGCAGCAAAGGTGGTGAGCAAACTCCATACTATGTTTTTGAGGCAATTTTCCAGGTGTCTACTTTTGCCCATATACTATATCTTATGAAGCACCAGGACCTATTGTCTCAGATTCAAGTTCTACACACACACACACACACACACACACACACTTAAAATACATATACAGAAGTACCCAGAAGGTACCTTGTCATTCATAATAAAAGTAAAAATAGGTGCCATCAAGGCCATAATTACAATATATTGTGACTATTTTCAGATATGCTCAAAAGCAGCCTCCCCCCAGTATACTGATGTAAAAATATAACTACATAAACATATTCCACTCATTAGCTTTGTGTATTATTCAGTTCATGGCTATGGCCTTGGGTAATATTGAACCTGACTGTTGCAACATGTGGAAGTCAGCAACGAATGTAATTAAAGCAGCAAAAAGTGGAACAGTTATGCACAATAACACAGGAAACTCACTCAAACATGTAGCTTAACATACAGAACCAGTAACGTATGTAACAGATTTAAAAAATATATATTTTTACACTGCTCTGCCATCTTTATTTGCTAATGGCTGATTAAAAACTACAGACTACACTAATCTGTCATTAGTTTAATTCTTGCAGTGTTAACTCACACTTACTTAAGTTCTTATGTGTAACAGTTCAGTGAACAAATTTTCCATGTGAAATTATTGGATTACAAGCCAAAGGAATAATATATTACAACAGTGACGTGGTTAACTAAAACATGCTGATTAAAACACCTCCTAGACTAGACACTTAATTACTCTCTCTACATCCAACAAAATGTTTTCTTGCAATCCTGTTTTTGTGGAGTGGTTTCCTGTGGTGAGTTTTGTTATTTTTACGCCATTTTTCTGTCATTTTATAAACAAAGGAGGCGAAAAATCAAAAGAGAGTTGGAAATAATGACCACAAAAACAAGAAGTGGTGAGATCTGAACTCAACTGTGGCATTATGAAAGCAATTGCTCTTACACTGTGGTGGCAGTCCTAAGGGTATGCTTAAATTATTCTCTACAGACTGTGAATGGATTTGTTTTCAGTATGATTTGTACAGTCAAAAAGAAATTCAGGAGTTATTACTTGCACTAGTAAAGGATAAAACGATTTGATGTGTGAAGTGATTTGAAGCACACTCCATAAGAACAATATAAAAATCAGACAGAGTTTCTAACCAGGACTTTCTCTCAATTTCTCCAGCACTCTGATCCGATCTTACTTCTCTACCTGATCAGATTCCCACGCTATACAAACAGACAGCCGATTTGCAGAAGTGAACATGACCCAAATTAGACCTGAAAAGAGCAGGGCAAAACTGATCTTTAGCTTGGTTGACATAAAGTAAAAAACAAAACAAAAAACATATGGATGTTTAAAAATAAACAAACCATTCTTGACACCTGGTCTAAACAATGTACAGATTGGTCATTGTGTGCATGCAACACTTTTGGATCATGAACATTTTTCATACCTTAATGAATGCATATATATGGTCAAATCTAGAATTGCATTCTCTTATAGGGCCAATGTAGCATAATCAGTTAATGTAAAGCAAGTCTTTGGACAGAACACCTTCAAAGGTGTGGGAGTCAGTGCCTCAATGGGTCATATCTTTGGCAATATGAGGATGCTACAGTATTAGCCATGTGAACTTAAAGTATTGGATAGAATTATGTAAGTAGTGCAAATATAAAGTTAGTGCAATGTAATGTCAGTGAAACTCATGGTTGTACCTCTTTTAGGGGATATTTCATGTAGCATAGTTACGCCCATCCAGGCTGTGTGTGGGATTCTTGTGAGTAGTTTAAACAACTAACGGATCAGGAGACGTCAAACAGTCCAAAAAAAACATAAACCTGCTGTATTATAGGCAATATCCAGCTATACAATCATTAAATATCCATTAACTGAGACTCTGGTTTAAAACAGGGTTGTGTTAGTTTGTGAGCTTGCTAGTTAGAAACAGCAAATCATAGATTATGTGGTAAAGTGGTTCCTCGGGTGAATGTATGTGGATATATCAAGTCTGGTTTGTACCTCCCACTGCCTGCCCTTTACAACTGCAACCCTGAATTGGATAAAGTGGATATGGAAAGCCAGAGAAAGTGATAAAACAAAAAATCATCTATATCCAAAAGACTATTTAAACAATAATTTCAACTAACACACTGCAAAAATATTGACAATCCACCAGACATATGTGGCTTCTTTAGAGTAAGGAGTTCCTGAGTTGCTGTATACTGCTCATAAAGAGCATGTAAGGGTTTAGAATTTTTTTACATTTGATATTTCATAGACCCAAGATAGACTCGAGGCTAGCCTCAGGCTACAGAGTAACTTGCATATCCTACTGTGATTATATATTGCATCTTGGAGAATTTCTTTAACCGACTAACACTTAAAAATATCCTCCTTGGCCCAAATATGCTTTAAAAATAACTCCCCTCAGCAGCACATCCACAGTTCACAGTGGAAGCTACAAAAGACAGTTTTATTTACGTTCTGATTTTTTATTGTGTGTAAGAACACAGTTTTAGGTTTTAAAAAATGACAACCTCTTATAATTCAGAAATGTATTATGTTTCATGTATTTTTGATTGACATGATTACATAAACTGCACCATACAACTGAAATATTTCAACCATGATATGAATTAAGGAACCTGGAAGCTGGATTATGGCAGCAACTACACTGCTTACATAAATTATGAAATATTTCATTATGAGATAATTTTTATTGTATCCAATAACGTTTGTGAGCAGTATGTAACAAACATGTTTGCTTATTGCTAGTTACAGCTTGGTTGACAAGTTCTTCACTGATGTAGGTTTGGTTTAATTTAAGTCAGTTAAGATCTTTTTTCCCTTATTCAATCCTAATTTTTTTATTGTCAATGTATTTATTTTAATTTGTGAGGTTCAGTTTAATCCTTGGACAGTGTTTACCTATAAGTGATCACTTCAGTTTAATGGCTAATCCGTCCAAAGGCTTAGGTTCATTAGTGGAAGGAGATAAAATGAAAATATATTACCACTTCCTCACAACCAGCAAAAGAGGTCAAGGATTGTCGAGACTAGATTCAGAAAAGTACATCCGTCTGACATGCTTATGCAAACTGGTTGCTGAACTGTGACTAAATCTTAATTTTAAAAGAAAACCTGCGTCAGCTGAACAGGTTCTTGGGCTAGGACTGCTTTAAAAGTTTAATAAGGTATTCCAGAACTAAATAAAACAAGACTTTGTATGTCATTACCTGAATTTAACAAAAGATCCAGTATAATAGACAAAGGTAATATAATCTAACTTTGTTTTTGAAACCGCACTCATGTTTCTGAGAAGTATATTTACAGAACCTACAGAATAGCTTAATAACAGTCAGACTTTCATGGTAATATATAATTTATTTTCATTCAAGCAATATATGCCTTTAACACAGTTTTCCATTTGTGTAACAGTGCTGAACTGATAAAAATAAACGTCTCATCATAGAAGCAAAACATTATTTTGGCAAACTCCTGCCAGATTCTTTTAAAAAATTATTAGAAAAACTACATTCTCAATTGGTTCAGAGCGGCAAGAGTCTATCAAAACCATTGACAACCATGCTATTCCAAACCAAATGTGACTACAGGTATCACAATTAATATAAATTAAAACCATCAAACATAAAACCAAATTACAATCAGAAGAAGGCAATATTTCAATGAATGACTTTTAATGAGGAGTTCAAAGTCTACAGTAGTACCTGAAATTATTTCTGTAGGATGCCATTTTATAACGGTCTTTATACATATATTCTATAACCTTACTTAATGTTCATGGCTTCAAGTGCGATGATCACTCATTTATTGATCTTTTATTCAACATTTTATTCATTTTATTTTCTGCTTAATCCTGGAGTGTGAAATTAATTAATGGATGCATGATGGTGCATGTGGCCAGCTCACATGTAGCTAGCTCACCACTGTGGTGACCATGGAGTCCCAGTGGTGGCAAGCTCTGCAAGTAAAATGTATTCAGTATAATAATTACTCTCTCAATAAGTGTGTGTCATGTAAAGATTATACCAAACAACACATGTAATATGGCCTTTACATGTATTGTAATAAAGGTAAAATAGATCAAATGCCTTATAATAAAACAATTGTAGAAAGCCAATGAAACAGCTAAAGCCTCTATTTACATATTTAATATAAGAAAACACTAAATAAAATACATTTTACCATAATGGAAAAATCATAAAAAACAACAAAGAAAAACCATCAAATCAAATAGAAGTAACCCTGCATGACCTGCATGCAGTTCCACCTATACCACTTACATTCTGAAACAATAGGGGTTAAAACAAGAAATTCAAATGCTTACATCGCTTCTTCTTGCTGTTGTTATTGTGAAAATTTAGGCAGTTTAAGAAGGTTAATATTTCTCAACATGGATGCTGGCTTGGTATCTTAGGCTATGGACTACTAATTGGCAAATTGTACGCTCAAATGCCAGGTCTACACTAAAGTGCCACTTAAGAAAGGCATTTAACCTTCATCTGCAAAGACCAACTGAAAACTGCTGTCAAGTTATCATTACTTTAGTCATTTACTTTACTCATTATCTTAAGTCAGACAGTTTACCATTTGAAAGTTAAAATTTTATTTAAACTCTGAAGAGGTTTTAACACCCACAGGCCTGCCCCCTTCTCAGAATAATTCATTCTTTAGGGATAGAGAGGAAGGTTTTTGCATAGAAGCTTCAAATGGGACACTTAACCATGTTAAGTTTTCCATGTCAGTGCTATTCCAGGCTTGATCTTCTAAAGAGGGGTGGGATGGCCTACATACCAACTGATCAGCCTTTCATTCCAATCAGCTTTTCCTTCACTCTCTTTTGCCCAGTCTGGGGCATGAGGTCAATTCTCCAACATAGCTGCTGAGGACAGATAAAAGGGAACCATATCCAACCAAATTAATCCTCCCTCACCCCTTCCCTGTTTCTCCTTCGTGCCCAGGCTCACCTCAATCATAAAAAAAAGAGATTAGCCTCCTTACAGGCATTCCTTCAACAATATACTTTTCCTCTATTGACTCATTCACATATATAGCTTGCTGTATGTCTTTGGCTTTCTTAAAAGCAAACAAACAAACAAAAAACATGTGGAGTTGTCCCAAAATCTGCTAAGAAGAAAGAAAACACAAAGCCTGATGAAGTACAAATTCCATACTAATACCCATCTAATTTTTGCATGTCCACAAACGTTTGTGTGTATCTGAGTGAATCATTGAAATCAACATTTTAAAGACACAAAAACAGTAACATCTTATTTTTTCAATAATCTTTGTTGTCATTTATACCTCATGCACGTTAATCATTGTAAATCACCTGCCCAAAGCAACAGAAATCTTTATATTTTACAGGCATTTTGAACAATTAAATTGAAATCTTAGCTGTGAACTACTTTGTACATGTTTGTACTCATGTAGGCATGTCCTAATTATATCCTCTGGTGGACAGCAACATACAGTGTCGCACATACTGGGAAATCAGTGTGAGTCAGATGTTCCTATGATTCTTTTCCTCAGTTCTCATTTCATCTTCTCTCGTTTAAATTTTCTCATATCTTTTTCACTTGACTGTGTTATAGTCCTCTCTGCAGTGGTGCTTGCCAGGTAGAACTGGCCCCTTTTTATTTCCTGTTGTGTCAGCTCTATAAATAGGTGCCCATGTGGGTTGGGCCACCAGAACCATGCAGGAGGCTTAAAATGCTGCTCTAGCTGAGGTGGACTCCGCTTTAGCCTCAAGTTGAATAAAAATCACCAATACTATGATATATGAAGTATGTTGGGACTTGGTGGTGTGATAGATACTCCAACATGGACATGAAGAACATTAATATGTGAAATCTGTGTATGTAAAAGAAAATGAGAAGGCCATCTGAAATACCCTGATATCTCTTAAAGACACAGCTGAATATTAAAGATATAGCCTTTAATAATCAAAATATGACAATGTTAATCATTAAAGTTAGACCAAATTGTTTTGAACAATGTAGAGCTAGTAGGCACTTATCACCCACTTACTGCAGATGCTTTCTGGAGTAAACTGGACCATGGGGAATTGGCAGATCAGAATGATCTAAAAGACAATTAATGGCTCATCCTACGCTAATGACCATTAGTGTTTGAACTAACTGTTTGAACTAACTGTTCAAGCATAATTCCTATAGCATAGGGCAAAAATGTAGTTAATGTGCTAAATTATCCCCTGAGAGATGTACTTTGATACAATTAGGGGCCTTTAATACAAGCCCAACAGAAAGAGGTGAGCTTGTACTTCTCCTGGAGTTAAGGGTTTGAAGATATGAAACTTTGATACAATGTAAAGTAGTCAGTCTATAGCTTTTATAACTGTGCAAATCTGCTGTGCCCTGAAAATAGCTCACACACCCATTAATGTCTAAACCACTGGCAACATTAGTCAGTACATCCCTAAGTGAAAATGTCCAAATTGTGCCAAGTTAGCCATTTTCCATTCCTGGTATCATGCTCAACATGGCACCTCATGGCAAATAACTTCGGGGATCTGAAAAATGATCTGCATAAAAATTGGCCTAGGCTATAAAAGATTGCCAACGCCTTGAAGGTGAGCTGCTGCACAGTGGTCAAGACCATACAGCAGTTAAACAGAACAAGTTACACTCAGAACAGGCCTCGGTCAACCAGAGAAGTTGAGTGCACATGCTCAGCGTTATATACAGAGGTTGGCTTTTGAAAACAGATGCATTAGCGCTGCCAGTTAATGGGGTGGGGGATCAGCCAGTCAGTAATCAAACCATACACTGCACATTGTATCAAACTTTTTTGCATGGCCGTCATCCAAGAAGGAAGCTTCTTCTAAAGAAGATGCACAAGAAAGCCTGCAGAGAGTTTGCTAAAGAAAAGCAGACTAAGGACATGGAACCATGACCTGTGGTCTGATGAAACCAAGACCAAGATTTTGGTTCAGATGGTGTCTGGCATGTGTGACAGCAACCAGGTGAGGAGTACAAAAGTCTCACATACAGTCAAGCATTGGCATGGTTTGGGGCTGCATGAGTGCTACTGGCTGTGTGATGCTACAGTTCAAGAAGCAAACTATCAAGAAGCAATGTCTATATACAAGTTACCCACAACATTTTATGCAAAATGGCAGGAGCCATCTGACTCACCTGGCTTAAGTAAATGGCAAATAGTAAAAAAGGGAAAAATGGAAAAACAGCTGGGAGCAATGCAGCCTGCCCAGCAGTACATGAAGATGCAAAAGGTTACTTCCCTTCTCTTTTAACCTAGTTTTTAATTCAGAACTCACTTTATAATGGATATAGACATACGTGCCACAGGCATTCCAAATTCCTTAAGACAAAGTGAATTTTGGTCTTTACAAAGTTTACTGCATTAGTTTTTATGGTGGTGACATGTTTTAGCTTTAGATGGTGAAGACTGATCAGATGTATTGCAATTAATTGCACAGTCATTCCCTACCATGAAAATGACCTTAACACAAATGAATTAATTTTTGGGTCCATGGCCAGGAAACTTTCTAGAACTCAATCCTATTGAGAACCTGTGGTAAATCCTCAAAATGAGAATGGGCAAACAAAAACCGATCAACTGATCAAGCACTGATTAGGCAAGTATGGGTTTCCATCATTCAAGATTTTGCCCAGAAGCTAATATCTAACATGTCAAGGCAAATTGCAGAATTCTTAAAGAAGAAGGGTCAACACTATAAATACTGTAAGTATTTGCTTAAATGTACAGGGTGAGCCAAAAGCCACATGACATTGCGTGCTGCATCGTAGACTTTTTGCAAAGCCTGCCAAAACCATTGTTGAGGTTTCTTCATTTGTAGCAGTCTTTGGACGACCACTATGTGGCTTGTCATCCACAGTCCTGGTTTCTTGGAATTTGGCATTAGGGGATGCAACAGCGTTGTGTAAAATTGGTGGTCTTTCTGGGTTTCAGCTGTTATACGGCAGCTGCGTTCCTGGGATATCAGAGTCATAATTTCCAGCTTTAATTTAAAACTTTTTACAACACAGCATATCGCAAATCTGATTGAGTCATATGATTTCTAATACAATTCTGGTCTTCTTAGATATTCTTTGATCCAATACAAGACGGTGGCCATGTTCTGGACATGGCCTAAAACATAGGCCCCCTTAGCATTACTTGCTGGGGTATTCAGACATGTCATTTTCCCTTTTGTTTTCTGAAATAAAAGAGTGTCCTGCATCTTTTGACTCTGACCATATATACATATTTAGAAAAAAAAACACACTAGTCTGTATATTTGTAACAACTCAAATCCTTGCAGTAAGACAGGAGGAGGGTACTATATGAAACTAGATTATTGATTTTATATCATACATATTGACTGAATGAGTGCCTTGTTTTTGGCCGAACTTCTTAAAATAAGGTACAAAACTGTGAAATGGCTAAGTGGCACGGATTGCCTTCTTACAGTGAGATAGTCTTGGGTTCAATCCCCAGGTGGAGTGGTCTGGGTCCCCAGGTGGAGTTTACCCAGGTATCCACTTGGGTTTACTCCAGGAACTCCAGAGACATGTGTAATAATTGGTGTCTCCAAATTACCACTAGTCTGATTGTCTGATGATTGCAGTCTAGGGCTGTTCCTGCCTTGCGCTTTATACCCCCTGCTAGGCTCCGCCTTTCCAGCAACTCTCTCACTAGGATTAAATGGATAAGAAAGTGAATAAATTAGCTTTAATTAAAACTTGTTTGCTTGTCGTTTCTTAATTCCATATCATCCCTCGGGATACATTCATGGGCCTTGAAGATTTTGATAAATGCACTTAAGCTTGTTGTTCATACAGAAATTTTGATGAGTTTGGGGGGAATCTAAGGATTTCTGTATTATGTAAAGTGAAACTAGTAAACAAATTGGCCTTAAATGATATAGTTTTACAATGTTCACGCTTTCTAAGCTTTACAGGAAATTACCTGGGTCTCTGTAGCTGTATCATTCATTTATTTGTCATTTAACATAGTCAGTTAACAGACTGAGTAAAGGCTAATCTGGCATATCAGTCATCCCTGGAAGAAGCAACTAAGCTTTTAATAGGCTACATTAGGCTACGTTAATCTCTTTTGTCAGTATACACACACACATTCACAACCACACATACATGCACACACATAGTCGCTTCACCATACATTCACTTGATTTCTCAATCAAAGCATTCAGCTTGAAAGTTTTAAACAACCATTTAAGGCCAAGTGTACTGCCCTAAGGAGAATGGCACTAACTTTATTCGTTCCAAATATGATTTCTCTCTCAATAATGCCCCTCTCAAACTGCCAATGGGGCAGACTGAAGTATACATACCAGCAGTATGTATTGATGCTTGATTCCCAATCCTGATTCTTTTGCATTGTGGTAAGACTGCCCTACGATAGATTTTGTGGTTGTGGAAGGGGTGGGGTAATTCTAATTAGCTGGTTTGTGATGTGTTAAATAAAGCCAAATTTGAATGGCTTGTGGTATCCCATGTTTATATTTTCAAACCTAGATATCAGATTTCACAGTTTGTGGGATGGTAGCAACACAATGCTCAAATACACAATGCATTTGGAAAGTATTCAGATTCATTCACATTCTCATTTTTTGTTGCAGTCTTGTGCTGAGAGTAAGTAAAAATAATTTTCAGACCCTTTGATATGGCAACTGAAAACTGGCTCATGGCACCCATTTTTCTTGATTATCTGTGAAATGTTTCTACACATAGAATACAGTCATAAATTCATAAATAAATTCATTAGACTAAACAGAGTGGCAGCTGCTTGTCTTTCAAAGAGGAGATGCAGGAGATTGTCAACTTGCATCATAAAATTTGTCAGTTTATTTATACGTAATTACGTTATTCCAGAAAACAATATTAAACTAGAAGACGGAAATGTTAAAATTAAGTTAAAATTGAAAAGTAAAACAAGGAAATACTGAGCATTTTAATTACGGTGTAAGAAATGAACAATGGAAATGGTCAAGCACCTTTGCCAAGCAAATACCAAGAAACAGGTTGCATTTTGTCTTTCAACTTCACTTGTAAAACATGCAATGATACTGAGCTCCCTATGATAAAATGACTGTTTATATCTTAAAATCGAATTTAATTTGTGACAACTATAGAGGTCAATGCATTCTTGCAAACTTTTACGACAGTGCCTCTGCACAATCCTGTCTTTGAGCTCTGGCTTCCTCATGGCTTGTTTTTTTTTTTTGCTCTCATTGCATTGTTAACTGCGATACTTTATATAGACTAATGTGTGTCCCTCCAAATTATGTAAAATCAACTGAACTGAAGTCTTCCTGAATATATTTAATGTACAACAGTGAGAAAAGTGATATTTACACAATATCTCCTTTAATATGCCTGTAAATGTAACAAGAGCAGTTTTAAGCTATTCTGTTTTTGTGAAAGAGCCCCCAAAAGGCAAGAAGCAGGCATTATTCTTACACTTTGTGGCTTTCTTTCTGTTTTTTTTCCCCTATTGATCCTTCCCAGACACTCAAGACATCCTGACCCCACTTTCCAGCCTCTCAGAGGGTGTAGTAAACACTACCCAGCTCAGTTTGTTCTTTTCAAGCACAGGTTCTTCCTCCTTATTCTGAAGGACAAAGGATAAGGCTTGTGGTGGTTGCTGTGTTTGACCCAGAGGTTCTGGTAACTGCAGCAAGCAGGATATTTCACTGCTACTGTCACTGTTTTACTTCACCTTCAGAATTTTGTGTTCCTGTTTTCAAGCTAGTGCAGGCTGCTTCAGGGACTGTACAGCAAACTGAACGCACCTTAAATATAAGCAAAATGCTTTTAGATTTCCCATTGCAACAAGTGCTCAGCTGGTGCTGTGGTCTAATATGTTATCTAACTTGTTATCTGGCCAGATCAGGTTTCATGCACTCCGCTGGCTCTGTTTGAGGGAGGAATGTCCAGTCAGGGGATCACACCCAGTACTGAAACTAATAGTGGTGTTGCAAGAATACTTATTTATTATCCATGGTGGAACCAGAGCACCATACAATATCTCACAAAAGTAAGATCAGTCCTCACTCTTTTGGAACCATTTTATTACATCTTTTCATGAGACAACACAGAAAATATGACACTTTGATACAATGTAAACTAGTCAGTCTACAGCTTGTATAACAGCGTGAATTTGCTGTGACCTCTAAATAACAACACAGCCAATAATGTCTAAACTGCTGGCAACAAAAGTGAGTACACACCTAACTGAAAAGGGCAAAATTGTGCTCAATTAGCCATTTTTTTTCTCTTCATTCTCATCATTTGATTTGTTACAAGGTCTTCGGTGTAAATGGGGAGCATTTTTTCTCGCATTCGTTCACTGGAAGCCCAACATGGCCCCTAATGGTAAAAAAAAAAATAATAATATTCGAAAGGATCTGAAAAAAATAGGGCAGGTTCCACTCAGAACAGGCTTTGCCATGAACCAAGGAAGTTTTGTGTGTGTGTCCGCGCATGTGAGAGAGAGAGAGAGAGAGAGAGAGGGAAAGAGAGAGAGAGGAGA
This sequence comes from Parotocinclus spilosoma, assembly GCA_033117975.1. NCBI lineage: Eukaryota > Metazoa > Chordata > Actinopteri > Siluriformes > Loricariidae > Parotocinclus > Parotocinclus spilosoma. Next base: position 15,918 of record JAVSBV010132639.1, read on the forward strand.
GACTGTGGCACCTGGGAACAATTCAACAGAACAATGACAAGAGGGTAATTGGGGTGACATGGTCTTACACAAGGACGCGAAACCTCATTTATAAACAGACTGGTGCAGCTATAGGTTTTTATTCCAGCAAACCAAGTGGCACTTAATAAAAGTAATAGGTTATTTAAAGGTTAATTCATTAAACAGGCAGGATCAGATATAGTACTAGCTTAGTTAAAATTTAAATTTGTACATAAGCATCACTGCACTTCGGTATGAGGGATTTGACCAATTGAATTTGTCCATTTCTGGCCTTTCAGTGTAGCTTGCTTTGCTTATAACACTAGCATTTCATTATACATAGCAACTATTTCCCTTACTGGCAGGGGAAAGTACAAGTACATTGAATGAATGGCATACAATTTTTTATCTCTGTAATAGTACAACAAAAAGTTAATCTTAGCAGCATGCCACAAATCAAAAAAAAAAAACAACACACACATATATATATTTTTTTCCCAACATGTATTTATTTAAGTTTTCTATCTTGTTGCTTTAATGTTTTCCTTGGGTTATACCTGTATGCTTCTCTTTTACAACCTTCCTATTTTGTTTGTACTTGGTCTAGATTTTAGATACAACTGACTGGGAACAACCAACATCTTTTGCAACATTTCGCGATGATTTGCCTTCTTGAAGAAGTTTTATAATTCTCTCCTTTGTTCATACTGACATCTCTCGTGTTGGAGCCATGATTCATGTCAGTCCACTTTGTGCAACAGCTCTCCAAATATGTGAGCACTTTTTTCTAACTGATGACTAATTAGCAGATTTAATCTGATGCAGGTGTTTGCTTTAGAACTGCAAAATACACAGCGATTCCATAATATCTTTCTTAGAGTTTAGTGATTCCATATTTGTTTTCGCTCTACTTGATTCAAAAACAATTGTAACTAACTAGAACAGTTATATGTATTTTTTATTGTTTTCTTAATGCCAAATGAATGGAATAAAAAAAAAATTGTGGTACGTATCCATGATTAACATTTTTTTCTACAAAATCATACAATTAAATGATCTGGTGATTACATAATTTTGGCCAGGGGTTGTACTATGAGCCTTAGTTTTGCCTTTTTGACGAACATCTCTATGGTTTCTTATTAAAACACATACGTATGTATTTCCCCTGCTTGTTCTCAAGTTATTTTTATATGCCCCACCTACATAGTTCCTGAATCTGTGCCAATGACGTGTTTGCAGGGATAACTCATTTATTTTATCATTTATTATACATGTTTATATCTTCATTGTACAATAGTAAAATAAATTCAGTTTATCTCGTACTGTAGTGTTCCTTTCCTGATTACCTGGCCAATTTCAGAAAACTTTAGTAAAGGATTGCTCCTGGTCAAACAAGGACTATCAGCAGTGTGCTGCCATGTTTTAACATATATATAGCTTTATGCCAAATGGTTATATAGTTTGTGAAAATAAAAGCAAAGCGATCATGTACAACTTTTCAGAGACACTGCACACAGTAAACTTTACTATTCTCATTTGTGTGTGCACAATCTACCCCAAAATGCTTAGACTTTGTTAAACAGTGAACTTGTTAAACAGTTTGAGTCTCACCATCTTGAAACTAAGTAGCACAACTTAACAATAAAGAGTTCAACGATGTTTTATTAATATCTCAAATAAATCCCTGGCTAACAATGCAAACTAAAACTCTGATATTCAAACTTTACAAAGCACACCAGGGTTGGTTAGAAATGCTACAATTTAGCTAAAGTTAGAAATGAATGCTTTAAACAACATAAGTCAATAGCATATCATCCCTAAAATAACTGACCAGGTAGTCTGAAGCATAGCTTATAACATACTTCAAGTACAAAAGCCAAACACACAATGCTTATATAAAAAACCTGTGTGATACTGGATCAGTTGTGAAATAGAAAATCCACATGAGGATGGGCACTTAGTTTTTAAAGAACAGTGCTCTGGTTTATATAATAAACAAAAAAGTAGACAACTTTTGTCATAAGAAATTACATTAGAAAGTGATATCCCACAAGTTTTACAACTGGTGAATATTTAGTAATACATGGGTTGACAGAAGCAGGATATAAGCTCAACTATGAATTAATGTATTTGTCTTCACATAAAATGTTAAGTAAATTCATAGCACAAGTCCCTATATAGAGAATGGCTGATTATGAACAGGTGTGTTCAGATGGTTGTCAGTCTAGGTTCAAGTAAGGTTACCCTCTGGTGGGTTGGAGGTTATATCGCAGACATTTAATAATTATGACGTGGATGTGGCTGTTACAATAGGCTGCAAGGCTTTCATTAGTATGCACATGGACCACATAAGTTCAGCACTAAAGCTCTTAAAGGTCAAGTGAGCTGCCATGTGGTGTATGTATGTGCATATATATATATATATTACATTTACTTATATATATTACATATATGTGTATACACACACACATATATATATATACATACATATATGTGTGTATATATATATATATATATATATATATATATATATAAACTTGATTGCCATAGATGCTTTGCTTTAATTTTTTTCTAGTTTTCTAGTACAGACAATATAGCACAACACAATAAATCCACACAATACTACCAATAACCATAAGAAACATGTTTACAAAATATAAATATGTAGACTGCCTTTTTGATATGTGTGTGCAGATCTTCATTCACCACTGTGCAAGCATTGAAGGATACAATTATTAGTGATCCTCTGAAATGGCAAACAAGCTTAAGGTGGAGCAGTTTGTTTACTGTTCCTAACTAATTTCCACTTGTGTAACTTGTGTACCTGCTGCTTGCAATTAATAAACTTTAAGGAGTACCCCTGGGGCAATGTTTCATAAAGCTGGTGATAAAATGCATGAACAATTGTAAAATAGTGTGTCCTAATTATAAACTAAGCAATTAAATCTGTAAATATTTTTTATTACAGCTTAATCTAAATCTAGGGCAATCACAGGGAGTTGGTGCGTGTGGTCCAGGAGCAGGAATCTGTCAGAGCTATATGAGCTGGCTGTTTTGAGACCTGCTATTTGTGGAGTAGGAGCACTAGCCAAGCTGCTAACTCAAATATTAGGCTTTGAGCGTTTTCCCCTAGCTCTAGGGATAAAAAGGGAAACTGATGAGAGCAATAAATTATTCACTGAGAATATTTTGAGATATATATCTCACAAAAGTGACTACACTCAGATTTTTATAACTACTTTATTATATTTTCAAGACATGGTACAAGACAAAAACATTACACTACAATGTAAAGAAGTCTACAACAGTCTATTAAAGAGTGAATTTTTTGTGCCCTCAAAAAAACTCTGGGCGCAGGTGTCTTAAATTTGCTGTTGTCACTCTTACACTTCCTAATACTGGTCACTGGAAGTTTAACATGGCATCCCATGGCAAATAACTAACTGAGGATCTGAAAAAAAATGTTGCTATTTATAAAGATTGCCATACATTGTCAGTTTAACATGGGAGGTTTCATTCAGAACAGGCCATGTCATGGTTGACAAAGAAGTTGAGTGCATGTGCATCATATCCAGGTGATGGCATTTGAAGACCATATGCTGCACACTGTATCAAATATAGAGGAGGATTTCAGTGGCAATTGGTAAAGCTGTAGTGAACTCTTTGCCCAAGAGAGTTAGGGCAGTGTGTTGCCAGCAGTTTAGACATTAATGGCTCCTGACCACATTATATTGTATCAAAGAGTCATCTTCCATGTTGTCTAATGGAAAGATATAATATTATAGTTACAAAAAATGTGAGGGGTGTACTTAATTTTGTGAGATAGTGTGTGCTGAGCTAGTATAATTGCATCAGACGAAGCAGTGCTGCTGGACTTTTTAAAGCACTGTCCCATAATTGCCCATATTATTAGACACATTCACCCTGTAGATATAAAATCAGAGACAGTAGCTCATCTGTTGTTGTACAGTTTGTATTAGTCATCCTCTATTCTTACCTCTGTGCTGAAAAGACTCTAGGCCAATAGGATGCTGGTGGCTGGACATTTTTGCTGATTGAATGTTTGTTGAATGTGCTTAAATCTCCATCTGCACTGCAGTGTCTGACACTTATATGAGTGCAACATTTCCATATACAATAATTAGAACACTTTTACTACATGAATTAGTCTTTGATGACTTTTTCAAGATTTGGTTTTTATTCATTTTTTATCATTCTTAAAATTAAAGACAAAAGAAAGCCACATTTATATCAATAATTTTACATGATGAGAACAAACCTGCCAATAGCAACTAAAACCTTTAGGCCATTCACATTTAATTAAACTAATTTGGGATTTAGTTTAAGAGCCCTCTTGAGCAGAGAAGAACCACGGGGTGACCTCTGCCTGATGGCAGCATTTCAATTAGCGACTTATCAGAAAGATGGAGCTTGGCCATCTCATCTGCCTTTAATTATTCCAGGGAAATGTGGTTGAATGAAAACCAATGCAGTCCCATGGAAGAGAATAAATTTGATCTACGTTGACAAGAAAATTTAATTTATTCATGTTTGTTAACCATATAAAATAGCAAAATAATTAAACATAGTCTCAACAATTTTTGTGCTGCCATAGCCATGACCTTCATTCATCTAAGTTTTAACTGTCCCTCTGTGTATAATTTTGTCTATGGAGTGTAGCCATGTTTAGAGTTGGTTGCCACCTTGTACCCAACATTACAACCAACAATTGTCTTAAGTATTGATGAAAAATCCAACTTTTTTGTATTTACATTTTGGTAGTGTATACTTCTTGATCTTGTGAAAGTCAAAGCTTAAATCAGCATATTTAAACGTTAATCAGTCTGCCATTATTTTAAATAATTTTTGCATGATGTACATTCAAAAATGTCAGTCTCAGCTTTATCTGGGGCATTGTTTTATAATGTTTATCCAATTAAATGTTTTAAACGTTTAGTGACATTTATTGAAACCAGACCACCCAGATCAGCCGATTCTGATTCTTAGTTTGAACTTTAGTAGGTTGTCTTGAAGATGTGTACATGCCAAAGGCATTGAGTTGATGCCATGTGATTGGCTGATGAGATTTTTGCGTTAATGAGCTATTGCACAGGTGTGCATAATAAAGTGGGTAGTGCCTATACATTAACATACTGTACAATAATTGGAATATGCTAGGTTTGAAGATGATGAGCTGTTTATAATGTTTATTTTTTTGTTTCAGAGTGTTTAGTAATCGGCCAGCCTTGGTGAACGATCTGTTTGCCAATCTGTTTGTACAGCAGCACAAACTCATGAAATGTTTGCCTAATGGTAGAGGGTAGAAGAGCATGTGGCTGGTTTAAGAGTTGTCCTTTGCAATTTATTGTGCCCTTTTCAGAACTCTGTTCTCTCCATTGCTTTTGAGGTCTTAAAGTGCAGTACCAATAATGTTCTCAGAGGTTTTTGTTTACCGGAAGCAGTGCCTTGTGATCACTATCTGTGCATCTGTGTTATCATGCCTATAATGCAGCAAGCTAGGATTCTTGCTATTGTAGCTCTGTAGAACTGTTAGGTTTTTTCACTAGATCAGAAAAATGAGCAATCCACATATATTTCTTTATTCCTTTAATGTCAATGGAGACGTGCACTTTCCTCCCAGGTCATTTAAGCCCTTTAGTCTTACAGACAATAGCTGTAGATAAGAATAGAAAACAATAATAATAAAAGGGTGCAGAAAAATCCAGATCATTGTCTGGTATTGGGGTTAGTCTAACACCATAACACCATGCTTTGACAGATTTGTCTGTCTTTTTTACAGACATGTATTTTGATCAAAAGTGGTAAACATTGCATTTACAACTACAGCACAGGACATAACTAAAATAACAAATGCATAGCACTAACCACTGCCTGTCTTTGTGACACCATCACTGTCATGAAGCTATCAGTGTATTTGTCCTTGCAGAACTGTTGGACTTCAATCAAATTCTGTATTGAGTGACAGTGGACTTATTTATGTATGGATTCTAATTTGGACACTCAAATTAGAAAAAAATTCCATTTCTACTACATTTTTGGCAGCTCGTTTATGGCTGTTGTTATGATGGAAGAGGAACCAGCAAAACAACACTAGCTGCTTGCTAACTCAACTGCCTGCTTGTTTCGAGGGATGGCCTGATCTAGTGAGATATAAGTGACGCCATAAACTTTGAACAATGTTTTAAGATAAAAATGCATAAAAATTAAATTAGTAGAATTTCTGAAAAGTAGGGAATGCCCTGCTTTAATAGACCTAAATGAATTAATTATCAATTCCAATGAATTTGGGAAATTGTGTAAAACATGAATAAAAACTGAATATGATGATTTTCAAATTCTTTTCAACCTACAATACACAACTTTCAATCCTCAATATGCTACAAAGACAAGATATTTAATGTTCAAATGGATAAACAGGTCTGGACTGCAGACACAACAGTCTATTACACACTTTTTTACTGTGAAGCCACACTGTTGTAACACGTGCAGAATACAGCTTGATATTGTCTTGCTGAAACAAACAGGGATCGTTTGCTTGGATGACACCATATGTTGCTCCAAAACTTGTATGTACCTTTTTAGCATTAATGGTGCCTTTACAGACGTGCAAGTTACCCATGCCATGGGCACTAGCACAACCACATACCGTCAGAGATGCAGCTAACAATCCGAACAGTCCTTTTCCTCATTGCCCCGAAGTATACACGTCATTGATTTCCAAAAACAATTTGATATTTGGACTTATCATACCAAACTTTTTCACAATGTGTCAGTCCAGCTCGGGCCCAGAGAAGAGAGTGGCATTTCCGGGTGTTGATGACATTTTGATTTTGCTTTGCCTGGTAGAGTTTTAACTTGCACTTGAAGAGGGAGCGATAAAACTGTGTTCACTGAAAATGGTTTTCTGAAGTGTTCTTGAGCCCATGTAATAATGTCTGTTACAGAAAGATGTCGTTTTTTAATGCAGTGCCACCTGAGGGATAAAAGGTCATGGGCATTTAAAGTTGGTTTTTAGACCTGCCGCTTACTTGCAGAGATTTCTCCAAGTTTTCTGAACCTTTTGATGACATTACGGACTGTAGATGATGAAATTAATTCCTTGCAATTTCAAGATGAGAAATGTTGTTCTTATACTGTTGGGCGTTTTGCTCATGAAGTTGTTCACAAAGTGGTGAACCTCGCCCCATTCTGCTTTTGAACTACTGAACCATTCGGGGATGCTTCCTTTATACCCAATAATGACACCTTTGAAATATTCCAAACAGGTGTTTTTTGAGCATTCCTCAACTTTCCCAGTTTAGTTGCCCCTGTCCCAACTCTTTTGGAACATGTTGCATCAAATTCCAAATGTTTATCCATTTGAACATTAAATGTTTTAGTGTCGTTTAGTGTATTCAATTAAATATGGGTTGAACAATATATGCAAATCATCGTATTCTGTTTTGTATTTATGTTTTACACACTTAATTGGAATTGGGGCTGTACAGATGTACAGAGTCCTACGATGGATTGACGTCCTGTCTAGGGTTTTTCCTGCTTTGCGTAATATGCTACAATATAGGCACTGGCCTTGCTGCAACCCTATAGAGGACTAAGCAGAGAAGAAAGTGAGTGAGTGAGTGAGTGAGTAAACAGCTCAGGTAACATGTTTGGTCATGCTTTCACTTTTGCATTTTCTAACTATTTTATTATTAAAGCAGTCATATTGATTTCAGGTGCAATGATGATCTATCAGTAATTGATAACACACTTTATAAACCTATCAATACAAGCAAGCCAATATACAGTTAAGGCCCAATAGTGTAACCTGACAGCTGACAGATTCAGCCTTCTACTCTGAATACAGAATCACCACTATTCAAGTGCCCATTTTGACAAATAAATGAGCCAAGCTTAGACTTGACTAGAAGGGTAATTTGCCCTTAAATGTACAGTATATAATAAATTTGCTCGACACTGTCTTGAGCACTTCATCCCCTCCCAGCATCTTTTGCGCAAACCTCTAGGCCTGGCGGTAGCTAAAAATACCTGACATTTAGCCTGGCACGGAGGAGACAGGAGACAGAAATCTCTCTCTCCTTCCATCCATGGCCATTTATTTCTGACTGGGTCTGTGCTGGGATGTTAATTGCAGCCCTCCCTAAGGTCAAAGAGATCAGTTAAAACAAAGACTATGAGAGAGACAGAGATCAAGTGGGAGGAATTGGTGATTTAATCATTAGTATTGTATCGCAATATCCGGAGGGTGGTTGATATAAATCAATAGTGGTTCAGAGGCTAAATGTTGTGAGTAAAAAATGAGGAAAAAAGCATGAATGAGAAGGGAAACAACATAGTCAAAAGCCAAGTGACTTTGCTCTTCAAGTTAGACATATGTCCACGTGTGATAAATTAGTAGAGTATGGGTGCAAGATTATTTCAAATAGTTAGCCAGTCTGTTATCTGGAGTCAAATGAAAATGTTGGGTCACTGTTGCTCAAATTTGTAAAAATAAGACAATTTCAGAAAATTATCAATTTTGCATATATATTTACATCAATATTTTATTTAGTTATATCAGAAGTTGGTTGTGAAGCACCTGCATTGGCTTTTAGCCGCAATAATTGCCTGAAAGTGGACCAGTTTTTGTTTTCTGAGGAAGAGAAAGTTTCTGATTTATGGCCCATGTTCATGCACTGATCAAGACATTGACTGTACTGTACCACCTCTTCTCAATCTGTTACTACTATCTTAAACACTATTATTTCTATGTGTGTGTCTGCATGACTATATACAGTACAGTATATCAGGTAAACATTCTAGATGTATAGATGTTTCAGTCAGGAATGCAACTCTTGTGTTGCATCAGGGATCAGGGATGCCAACAACAAGGAATCAGCCATATGACCTCCAGATGTACCAAGATTCAAACCGAGACCAGGATTCAGAATATGTAATCTGGGTGAGGGAAGGCTATCATGTGTGTGTGACCCAGGTGAGGACTCCCCAGACTATTACTTTATTGTAGGTGTTCAGAGTCCTGACTCCCCACCAGTCAATGATAGTTCTGTTTCCATTTGCAGGACTGATGGATACGTCACTATTGGCGCAAGCTCACTTAGGGTTGAGTTCTTGTACCCTCTGTATCTAGCAACCACACAGGACACCAAACTCAGGTGAGCAATCTAGCTGGTAAACAGGACTTTGGTGGACTAGTGTATAAGGTACTGGACTATGGACCAGAAGAAGGTACTGGACTATGGACCAGAAGAAGGTCCAGGGTTCAAATCCCACCTCTGCCACAGTTGGGTCCCTGAGCAAGGCTTTTAACCCACAATTGCTTGGATTGTAAGACCATACTGAACGGATTATTGTAAGTCGCTCTGGATAAGGGCGTCTTCTAAATTCTATAAATGTAAATGTAAACATCACCTTGCCAGAGGTGGTACATGAAGTTAACTGGCAACATAGCTACCATGGTCCATAGCCTGCAATTTTAGGTTTGTTTGTCACTTTTCATATTACTTTCCCTTTGCTAATTGACTTACTTTTATGCAGATGTTTTGAGCACTGGACCAATTCTAATTCTTTCCATATTATCTGTCTGAAGCAAACAGAACAGGAAGATTATTTTGTGTTCACTGTGTACCACATTTTGAAGTATTCACTTGTAACTTTTGCAGCTGAAGTTAAATTTGTACATGGCATACAATGCTGAGTACAGAAATCGTACGACTGTTATTCAAAATTGTTTTTTTCTAGAACACATGACAAAGTGGAACATTTTTGTCACTATTTGCAGCAGGCTGACATACTGCTCTTAATTGAGCTCTTAACATCAACCCCCATCCTGCTTATTCTACCTTTAATCACAGTGTGCTGAGCCAGATATCACTGGAGCTCTGGAGAATCTCATCTGAAACAGGACGATATTCCGGCGGATGCTTCTCATCCTGCACTAGTGTTAAGGTTGGAGCCATAAATACACACACCTGACACTGACAAACACTTGAGTGGACTCTGTAGTTATCACTGCTGGCCACTTGCCAAGATAGCAGGACAAATTTTTGCCGCCACTGAGTCAGAATAATTCTCTCACTAAATCATGGCTTTTACCCTGGCTGCAAGCCAGGAGATTGATAAATCCTAAAACTGACTAAGTGGCATAAACCAGTGCCAGTTCAGTGATTCACATGGAATTGCATTGATTAGAACAATTTTCATGTTTCTCTGCACAGTATCTGCTTCTGACTTGAAAAGTACAATATACAAGTACAATTTTTGAATGTTTACTTCTACTCACTCAATATCATGATCCTAGAAATCCTGTCCTAACCAATTACCCATCTCATATCTGATCAAAATGAAATCTCCCATAATGAAATAACACCTAAGTTTTGTGAGCAGTGCCCTTTGCTCTGCTTTGCATAATAAGAAATATCAGAAGAATTTTACATTATTATATTAAATGGTAGTGATACTACCAACTACATACTGTATGTAGAGGACACCCTGTGGCCATGTGAAGTCTCTCTGAAAAGCTGGCTTTTCACATGGATTGGTAACGGAGTAATTTATTTCTCTTTCCTCATGCTTCCAGCAGCAGTATCACCAATCCTTTGCTGTTACTTAAATCATACTTATGTCTGGTAATGCAATAAACAGGGAAATGGCTAATGATCTGCAAAGCTTCTACTGAAGCAAGGGATTTTAAAGACACATGTTCGGACTGTGGTGGCCTAGTGGTTAAGGTACTGGACTCTGGGCCAGAAGGTCAAGGGTTCAAACCCCACCACTGCCAAAGCTGCCACAGTTGAGTCCCTGAGCAAGGCCCTTAACCCAACATTGCTTGGATTGTAAGACTGTATTAAATGTAACCTAATTAATGTGTAACCTCTGCATGTGTGGTGTCTGCTGGATCCATATTGATCAGGTTGTAGGGGTGATGGGACCTGTTGGTGTGGCAGGTGTCTTTGGCTGCAGTTGACTGAGAGGATCACTCTGGAGAACACAGCAACACCCTTTGACTGAAAAGGCTAACAGGGTTATTCTGCAGGGGCATTGGCTATGCTGCCATTCTGACACATTATATGGAACTAGGGAACTGTGTAGCTGAGCCTGTGTGAATGCAATTTTGATTCATGCCATCACTCTCTTTATTATTAGGATATATGGCAATGATGCTACTCACTCTTCCGTGAAATTGAAGAACTTCCCATGTTTACTCTTTCTTTTTTTCTTCACCTTCTCTTTCAGTTTGCCTTTTTAAATGTCGATATCACATTTATTTTCAATATATAGGTTTTTGTGTGAGTTTTTACGGGTTTTAAGCTTATTGATGTGTGACTGCCCTTTCCACGAATCAATTCACTCCTTAGACAGTCAGTTCTCTCTGACTGAGCCACAGACAAACAGTGTGCTAAATGAGGGTGCTTCATCTAACATGAAACAGAAGAAATAGCTTTTCACTGATAAAGTGACCTTTACAGGTTGCATCCATGCCCTGTAACAAAAGCCATTCAATATGACTTTCAATATGCAATAATATAAATTAAGCTTTAGGATGATATTAATTAGAAGCATTGCATACAAAGACATACTTTCTGAATTTAAACTACTACTTGGAAGCTAAAAATATTCATATTAAAAACACAAGAAACAAACAAAACCCATAAAATGACAAGGTTCATATTGGAGCCCAATTAAAGAAGTTATGTGTAAATTGTTATTTAAATCCCATATTTGTGAGATATTTTAATACCATAGCGCAATATTCTAACCTTAGCATTATGTTAACATTATTAAAATAGGTGTTATTAATATACAGGAATAATACAAAGTTTTCCTCATAGAATATAATGGCTACTTTGTTCCAAATCATTATTTGAACCATTTACCAGAATTAGCCATGTTTACATAAAGGGGTTCGATTGTTTATATTCATCCATTATCCTCTGCTTAATCCACACGGGGTCACAGGACCCAACTCTGGGTGCAAGGGCAGGAACAATCCTAGACGGGGCGCCAATCAATCATAGGGCACACATGCCACTTTAGAGCACCAATTAACCTATCACACATGTCTTTGGACTGTGAGAGGAAATCAGAGTACCCGGAGTAAACCCATGCAGACATGGGAGGACACGCAGACTCCACACAGAAAGCCTCTTCACGGTGGGATTGAACCTGGGACCTTCTTACCGTGAAGCAGTGGTGCTACATACAAAGTAACTGTGCTGCCCTGATTGTTTATACTTTATTTTGAATACTGGAATTTAAAATAAATAAATATATAAATTATGAATGGTATGTACTACTGTATAAAACTAACGTACACAATGAATGGATTATCCACTGCAATGTCAGTACACACATCAGCATTATAATCAAACTGCTTAATAGTTACATAGAAAGGCTTTCTTTTTTACGTCATTGCCCTTATGTGTTTCTGTGACAATAATAAAATAAAAAGAAATGATTTCCTCAACATTTTATTAAAACCTATTTGTGCTGTATTATCCTGCAAATGTTATTTATGTTATGGCTTAGGCATAGTTTAGACATACCTTTGTCAAAATTAAACACTAACCTCTCCTTCTTTAATCATAAGCTGTGTTTTCCTTAACACTTGAGCTCTGCTTTTCCTGGTCAGATAACATTTGGTGGTCCAAATGTTAGTCTATCACAGTATTGGCTAAATATTCATTTCATTTTGTAAATAATTTTAATCGTTTTTAGCAAAAGAAAATAAAAACAATTAATATGTTTTAATCAAATACAGTGTGTGTATATGTGAAAAAATATACAATAAACTAAGTATGGCAAAGTCATTCCATTAGCTTTTTTAGCCATTCATTAAAAGAAAGAGGCAAACAAGCAGTCTAACAAGCCTAGGGGCTATGTATATTCTTATCAGTTGGATTAAGTTTCAAATTTTTTCATTCATGTTTTTAATGTGCGGAAATCATACGAAATAAATGTATATAATATATCCAGAGGATTCTTTTTTCGAATAAAACTAAATAAAATAGTCTGCTGGATTACTCAGCCCTGAGGACACAAGGCTTTTTGGACAGCCTTCATCGTTGTTTCATATTCTGTTTTCACTCTTGTTTCATGCCACCTAAGTGCTCATTTGAAGTCTTTTGAATTCAGAAACCTTAAGATGCCACTGACTCTCTGGCCCTAGGCGGCACAGAGGTAGGCATCTGATGGCTTTCCCTGCTTTCCTGGGGTCTTGATTCATGTGTGCTTGAGACACTTTTGAAGTGTGATGATGGTGCAGAGACAGCTTTACAACAACTCTTAATGTCGACATTCTCCATGTTGTTCTATGTTGTTCTATCCCATCAGTGAACTATTGTACAGAAGCTCTTTCAAATTACAAGCATGACCACTGATGAGCAAGTCATTTTGTTATCCACTCACAGAATGCCCTACTTTCTGGTTCCATTAGACTCTATTCCTCCTGGGCTGAAAACTTATTGTTTCCATACCTTTTTACAAACTTACCTGCAGTAGCTGTTCTTTATATAAAGATTTAGTTTACTCACAGTCGTTTTATCCATGTAATATGTTTTTTAAGATCTAAATCAGTGCTACCATGTAATGTTAATAGTGTAATAATTATAATTATAATAATTATAAACTGTAAAATGATTTTAACAAATGTGTATATAAATATTTGTTAAGTAAAAACACCCACCCTAACACCCTAACATAAACCCCTTACATAACCCCTCTCAACCTCAAAAATCTATTAAACATTAACTATTCTAAATGACTATAGACAATAAAAAGCTTTTATTGAAACAAATAAACATGTCGGTAATGGTACCGTAGATGACACCAGGACAGGAAGCAGCCATCCTGGTTTGGAGAGCCCCACAGCCTCAGCCATGAACAAAGGCAGAGTCTGTCATGGCAACCTCGGGATTGGATTCTAACTTGCTTATGAACACTGGGGGGCACAAGTGCCAGTTGGAGCTGCAGAATTAATGGGCAAAAAGCACATATTTATCAAATTTAGTCAAAACAAATGTTCAATTAATCATAACAGCATTAACAAATTACATTCCATATATAGTTTTCTTCAGCGGCTTAGACATTTGCTAGTATGTCTGCAATCATTGCCATCATTTGGTTTTGGCAGAATTTGCACTTTTTCACACAGGTATTATTAAATTCTAGCATTCCTGTGAATAGCAGGTTTAGGCAAAATCCAGAGTTTCTGTAGCTTCCTTGGTCTTTGATTGGTCTAGATAAGCCATGCTTAAGGCTTGGTAAAGGACAGGATGTATTTAATGCTTTCATGTAGGAAAATCTCAGTCAAAGGGGAAAATTACCTCTAATGGGAAAGGAGTAGTAAATTCTAAAAAGAAAATACATAATGTCAACATATTCTTAGTTATTCTAGTAGATCTAATTTCGGCAACAGGCATGGTGTTTGTTTTGTTAGTTGTCACATTAGCTTCAATGTATGTATTCATGACAGACACAAGAATATATCAACACACTAATCATAATCCAATTTAAAGTAACCAGTTAACCTAAGGCAAGTTTTTGTATTTGGGAAGAAACCAGAGCACCTGGATAAAGCCAGTGGGAACTTGAAGAAGACAAGCAAACTCCACACAGGTGGAGTCAGAGGTCGGATAGCTGTGTTACTTAATGTAGCCAAATAAAATATTTTCTGTTTTTTGCTAATTTAAGTAACACATTTATATGAGGATCCCGTTAGTTCTAATAGTTTAACATATTTTATTTGTTGTTAGTAAATCTGTCTGAGACAAATAAATAGACAATGGTCACAAAAAGAGGAGACATTGAGACAGCGAGACACACAAAAAAGATACATGATAATGATGAGTAAAAGGGAAGATGGGAAATGAACGCAGCTCACGCTCTTGCTACCCACAGTGTGCATGCAGGATATGTGATGTGACAGCTGAGTGGAGCTGGAAGGCCAGAGCTAAATTCACAGACACAAGCCTTGGGGTCAAGTATGGGCTCACGACTCGAGCTGCGAGAGTGAAGAGGAGCTGTTGAGAGAATTAGATCCAAAATTCCTAACTATGACTCTCAGTGTCCTTTAAGGCTGCATGACTTCTGGAAAGTCCTACTATGGCTAAATAAGGGCAGTGTGATGGATGACAATGGAAACATTTGCTTCTGATGCCACTGGACACTATACACTGCACCTGTCAGATGTTGGTGTATTATCATATACCACTTTCATGAAAATGATCTATAATATGACTATGATTAGTACACTACAGAGACAGCAGAGACAGGATGTCTGTGGAATAGACAATTAATTTGCTTAATTGTTTGCTTGAGGTATGGGAAGCTGTAGTGGCATGCATTATACCATGCTAATAAAATAACTATGTTGTCTTCTTACTTCAGCATGAAGATATAGCATCACACATAAACTCTGCAGTTCTAATAGACACTACCAATTGTTTTTAGACAGATATGTTAAGCACCACAGCAGATTAACTTTAAATGCCACATGTTCTCTCTCCTTACAGAGACTTGTCTAGAAGATAACATATGAATTCATTTATGGGATGTTACAGGGGCAGGCATAATGAGAACTCTTACCATTGAAGGTCATCACATTTATACAGACCTTGATTCATTAATCTTTAGTTACTTATATCACTCTAAACATGGCACTATTTCATCTACAGGCACCATGCACTTTCTCATTCACAATTAATCATAACTTAGAGTAGCCAGTTCCCCTGTAGTTTATTGAAACCATTGTTTTTATTTCAGCAGGCTTTTAGTTAGATTTAGACTATTAAATTCTGGTTCCCTCCCTTTAGCTATGCTGCTATAGTTAGTGCTGCTAGAGTTTTCATGCTGCACAAGGCAACAGTAATGGATAATAGACTCTGTGCTCCTAACCCATCACTAACTACATTTTCTCTTTTC
>JAVSBV010132658.1:0-17291 GCA_033117975.1 Parotocinclus spilosoma
GTGAAGCTGCGGGAATGAGTGAGAGGAAAGCCGCGTCGTTACCACTGATAAGAAGCTGATTCTGAACAAAAGTTGAGTGCGTTGTAGAGCATATTTAGTCAATGACATGTACACACAAGAGTATATATTTGATCACTTATTTTTGGATATTTTAGGGGAAGCTGAGCTTCCCTTGCAGTCTTAGAGCAATCGCCACTGGTAGAGTGTATAGGTAACAGTTAAGGGAACAGTTTCTGATTCCCTCCCACCTGTGGTATATCTGAGCAACAGATATATCATTCATTTATTTACATACCTGCTCAATTTAGTTTAGGATCAGGGAATAACCGGTAGCACAGGATGCAAGACAGGAACCAGGACCTAACACGGTTCCCATGTATGCAAGCAATAGCACTGACACTACTTGTCTGTGGAGTGTGGGACTATGCAGAGAATAGAGTTCACAGCTATAATTGCTTGCAATGCCACCTTACATAAAATATTTCTTAAACTTGATTGTAGGAGCTCGGGTGGCAAGGCAACAATTCGCTAACCCGCCACCTTGACTTGGGTTTGAATTCTGACACTGCCTTCCTGATGGATTGGGCATGTCTTGTAAAAGGGGCCGGATATTTTTCTGGTACTGCAAAAAAAAAAAAAGCTAGGCTGAAACAAACAGCATGTTAAGTGGTAAAAATTTGACTAGCGAATAATGCTTATTTGCACCAAAACTCACCTTAAAGCTTTGCAACAAAACTACTTGAAGAACAACAAATATCCACCAATATTATTATAAAAAAAATAAGAATTTGATTATTTAATATTAAAGTTAGAATTTGACAGCACAATATTTTGTGATATTATTGACTGGTTGCAATGTAGAAATCCTATCATTACTTGAATAAAACTTAGAGAAACAACTTTCATAACATAGAAAACCAGAAAGGTGGAAGCAACTGGATTAATGCTGCCGTTTCAACTTTACTAGTTATTTAAGATACCGAGCTGGTAACGCTATTGCATTGTGTATGATAGCTCACCAAAAGTGTGAATTGTCTTCCGCAGTAGGAGCAAGACCTAGTCATTTGTGAGTTTGTATAACTGGCACTGGTTGCTGTGGTGTGCCACACTCAGGGCATTTGGAGGTCACACTCTCTGTGTCACATGTTTTCACATTTGCAGTACCAGAGATGGCAAGCCACAGACCACAGAGTGTTATTTGTTGGAGAGAGATATCCTTTCTAAATGCAGAATCTCTGTTAGTCTTAGACTGTATGTATGCTGTATATCAAATTATTTTGTATTCTTATCTTTTCAGGAGTTTTACTGTTGCGTATTTGTTTAAAATCCATACTGTCTTGCTAGTGTTAGATAAGCGTGATGATAAGTGTGTTACAAAATATAAGAACCTGCCATGTTCCAGTATTCAAACGGCTGTCAGAAATTAGTGACATCCACCAATAGCAGCACCTTTATGAATAAAGCATGAAACAGTATCCACAGACATCGTGGGTTGTAAAATGGATCAGGATTTCACAGAGCACTAAACACCATTGTTGGAGTTAGTGTGGCAAAAGGACGTCAAAGGAAGTCTCAGAATAAAGGACCTGGACTGACCCGAAAAGGAAACAGTAGTTGAAAGGCCGTAATATGAACCCACGAATTGTAGCTGAATTGTGTACGCAGTATTAGGGGAAAAATATTTCTTTGATCAACTGATGGTTGCATGCTTATGTAATCAGTGTCCCCTAACCCAGCTTCCAATTAGGAATTTTATGACCACATTGTAGTGACTGCTTGGTTGGTTTTTTTATATACCATAAAGCAGTTTAGAACCGATTATTACTTTTAACATATATTTTTAAAAAATGGTGCCAAATAAGGAATCCTAAGGCCACTGCCTTTTAAACAATGACTATTACATTAAAATTGTAACTAATACAAACTCGTCATTTGTTTCTGGTATCAACAAGTAGTCAGTTCTGATATGTTTTTGTACAGTTCCCCCACATTCTGCCATGGTCTGGTTTAGGATTTTTTTTTACCTTACAGCAGGAATCTGTTAATAACTATAAACATTAATTCAGGAGAAACCATACTCTGAATTTTGCAATTCAACTTTTCCCCGGGCTAGTGATACGCAGTGTGATACTCTCCAGTAGAGACTGGGCATCAGGCCATGACCTGAGCAGCAGCGCACTCAGTCTGCCATTAGACCAACACCATTTTGTTTTATCAGTAGATTATGCAGTCAACATTTTATTATTAAACACATTTTATGGTAATGAATTTGCCTGTATGTAACTATAAGTTAATATAACTATTTTAAGGATATTTAACATGGACTATGCTATGATATATACAGTATATATGCAATTTTTCAGTTTTCGGGGTGTATCCCCATCATTTATTGGGGAGCACCTGTAAATGGGTGATCAGTGTTCAGGGATGGCCCAGTGGTCGGGTTCTAGAATACAAATTAAAAGGTTAAAATAAACTGACTTTGCTGGTTCCTTGAGCAACGACCTTTACCATGAGCTGCTCCACTGTAAGGCACTTTGTGGAAATTTAAAATGGGAACCCGAATGCATGGGACGATAAGCGAGTGAATTCACAATTAAAGTCAAAGTGAACTTTATTGTCAATCAGATCATGCAATTAGTACAAGTAATTGCACATGTTGCAGTGTAATTATGTTACTGTGACAGGGCAGGGTCTGTATTACGGCTCTAAACCCCACTACTGTCCCCAAACTGACCTGAGACCTCTGGATAAGTAAAGTCACGTTACTTCCTCACCATCCTTTAGACAACAGAAAAAGTCACTCACTTGGTGGCGTACTGGCTGTAAATGCTGAGCCTGTCTGGTTCCAAGGTGCATATCGAATCTTATGTTTAATTTTTTTTTTTTTTTAAGATTTTATGCCTGAAAATGAGCAGAAATGTTTGTCTTGTTTTATTTGTTTGTTTTTACTTTTACACGCAACTGTGCAATTTGATACATAGAGCTATATGAACATTATTTTTTTATTATATATTGCGATTTTATTCTTAACATTTAGTACTAACATTAGATTTTGTCTATCATGTTTAAACTTCATGGTGGATAAGAATAACCCTTCGCTGAATGTGAGTGCTCAAACAATAAAACGGTCAAGGTCATAAGAGGGAACTGTGTGCCAAGTAAGCCATATTTGGCCATGATCAGATTGTCTCGCAAATATATTTACCGCCAACTTTTTTATTGTTGTCTGGCTCTAAGCATTGTGATAATGACCTCATTGTTTCCCTCGGAGGGCATGTCTGCAAAGTCAATTACTCAGGATAAACAGGAAGCAGTAGCAGTTATAAACTGGAAAAAGGTAATCAGACATTCTGGCTCTGTTTTACACTACAATCAAGTCAGTATTGTGATGGTAACATTTTTCACAGAAGATGGGATCATGGCTGACCTGCACCGTGATATCCACGGATGGTCCATTGATTTTATTTTTTATTTCTTACCTCGTCAGGCACCCATCAGAACGGCGGAAGGAGAAGTCACGTGATGCGGCTCGCTGCAGAAGAAGTAAAGAGACGGAGGTGTTCTATGAGCTGGCACACCAGCTGCCTCTGCCACATAGCATTCGCTCTCACCTCGACAAAGCGTCCATCATGAGACTGGCCATCAGCTTCCTCCGCACACGCAAACTGCTTACATCAGGTCTGGGTCACACACACGTTTTCACATGGCATCATGAGGTTGATCATTTGTGTAATAAATGCAACTATGAAGGCAGTTTCATTAACCACCCAACCACATTCAGATTTGTAAATTGTTACTGAAACCTAAATTTACATTCTCACTATTCAAAACTACTTTTCCAGGGCCAAATACAAATTGTTGTTAATGCAAAGTCATAATATATTGTTTAAGAGCATTTTTACAACGCTCTTTCACTATAAAACAAGAACTCTGTACAGTAATGGTGTAGCAACTAATGTACAAGACCATTAACTAAAATATTAAGCATTAAAGTCCCAAGTTGTTGAAACCTTGGCCAGGCCCTTTAAACTTTTGCCTGGTTGATACCATGTAAGATTTTATTCGCTGGACATCACTCTGGATAAGACCATTTGCTGTGTTGTAAAATGTTATCTGGTTCAAATTGGAACCAGTTAATCTTTTCGCCTTTTACTCGTCTCAGCAACCAGTTTATCCTGGTCTGGGTCAGCTGAATCCAGAGACTTAGGCACACTTGACATATGGTGCTAGCACATTCTGGATGGGACACCAGTACATTGCAGGCCCCCCACCCATCCACATTCACCAACAGAGACTAACCAAATGAAAAGATCAAATCCAGGTCTTTAAAGATGAGTTTGTATGTTTAAAAACACTTTGCGGGTAATGTCATGTCGTGGGCTTGCACGGCTTCTTCTGGGGCGGCCTCATTAATCTTCATTGATGATGTCACACTTGATGGGAGCAGTATAATGCACTCATAAACAAACTGATTGGAAGATCCTTCATTATGCAACAAGATAATGACTATAAACACACTGCCAAAAGTACAAAGCAAGGACAAGAGGTGGAAGGTTTTGGACTGGCTTAGTCAATCTCCAGACTTACACCCTATAGAGCATGCATTGTACCTGCTAAAGAGGAGACTGAAGGGAGCATGCCCCCCAAAACCAACAACAACTGAAAGAGACTGCAGCGAAAGCCTGGAAAACATTACAAAAGAAGAATGTTAAAGTTTAGTGATGCCAATGGGTGACAGGCTTAATGCAGTTCTTGCAGGCAACATATTTGCAACTAAATATTAAGTCTTATTTAGTTTAATATATACTGCTCATAAAATATGGGGGTATTTCAAAATGGAATATCCGATGATAAAATATCCCCAAAGTTTTGTGAGCATTGTTGTACTTTAAGTACCAATACTTTGGCTTGCAGTACAAATGGATGGATTTAGACAAAGGGTGCTATCATCTGAACTGTGTATCTGATTCAGATGTAAATAACTGTGAATAGAAGCTGAAATGTTGAGTTCTGTCTCATATTCATATGTAATGTAAAAAAAACCAAATGTTTTCAGTCTTCAGCAAATTTAGTTTTCCAATAGTTTTGGAGTAGAGTGCAGGTGGAGTTAGAGCTAGCCTTCTTTAGCTACATTTATAAAAGGTAAGCCGAAGGATCTCACAATTATAGCAATACAAGTGTGTGTGTGCGCGTACGCATTTGTGTCTGTCTCTCTGTGGGTGGGTGGGTGGGTGGGTGTACTGGACCAACATGGAGACGTCCTGTACTCTATAACACAATAAGATCATAATCTCAGGAACATACGTAAAGGACACTGGTAGTTTCCAGAGTTCATCACTGATTACAGTCTCACACAGTGTGTGTTTGTTTGTGTGGCAGGTCAAATAAAAAAAGTAATGAGATGAAAGCAGGTGGTGAAACTGTTTAGTGGGTGGGCAAAATAGAAGTGTAGGTGAGGTTAGCGGTTATTGTTTAAGTGCTCTGTGAATAGTAAATTACTCCCTCTGTAAATTACGAAGTACAGAAGTAAAAGTAATGAAAATCGTAAGGCAGGATCAACCCTAGACAGGGTGCCAATTCATCATAGGTCTCACACATTACACACTCACACATTCATACACACACTCACATAATCACATTCCATTGCGTTGCATTTAGCTGACGTTTTTATCCAAAGCAACTTACAAGTGATCAGTTAGTTAAGTAATAAGGGCATAAGTATACCAGGTAAAAGTAATTAAGAAGAAAAAAAAATAGAAATCCATAAGTAAAAACCAAAGTGCGTTTGTTAGGGGTGTTAGAAGAGTAAGTGCTCTTTGAAGAGCTCAGTCTTCAGGAGTGTCTTTAAGGTCACACTAAGGACACTTTAGAAACACCAGTTAGGTATCGATTCTGAGCATTAATCTGGATTTAAACATACTTCCTGCAGTTTACCGATGTGTAGTGAACAGTACCTTTTAATGGCAAGATGGATCTAGAGTGATGGAGTGCTCTTGCAGTATTGTGCAGATGTTTTAAGCAGGTGTGGAACAAATGATATAAAAAATAGAAGTGTTCATATATTTTTTGCCAGCTAACAAAATGCAAAGTAAATGAACAAAGGAGGAATCTAAATCAAATTAATATTTGGTGTGAGCACTCTTCGTTTTCAAAATAGCATCAACTCTGTTAGATACACTTGCACACAGTTTTTGAAGGGCATAGCTAGGGAGCTTGTTCCAGACATCTTGAAAAACTAACCACAAATCTTCTGTGCATGTAGCCTTGTTCAAATTCTCTTGTCTCTTCATGTAAGCCCAAATGCACTCAATGATGTTGACATCAGGACCTGAGCACTTTATTCATTATTCTTATTTACACTGAAGATCATTTGTAATGACATTGGCTGCATGTGGGGGGTCATTGTCCTGCTGCAGAATACATTTGGAGCCAATTGGAGACACCTCCCTGATTTTATTGCATGCTGGATAAGTATCTGCTTGTATCTCTCAGCAGTGAGGGCACCATTAATCCTGACCAAATCCTAAACTTAATTTACTGAAATGGACCCCCTGAAGCCCTTACAAAGAACCTCCACCATGCTTCACTGTTGCCTAGAGTACGTTAATAACAATAATGAGAAAAAATCACTTACTACCTTCACCAATTCTGTTTCCTTCTACCTAATGCTGCTTTATATAGGCAGCAGAATGTAAGAAATAATGATTAGGAGACCAATTTGGATACAGCTCATACGAGGAGTGCATCAAAAATGTGTTACAATATGACGTCTTTACTGCGTTATTAATGTGTTAATTATCATAGCCCTCCTAATTATTATTTATAGTAGTAGTTTTACTTCATGCAGCTATGGTTTCACAGACTCTGGTTTCAGGATGCCATGAATGCCACAGCGTGTTTTAAGACAGCACAGTACTGCATCAAGGAGCAGTATTTATAGTATACAGTTCTTTTTAAAATGCTGCAAGGCTAAATGTTGATGCATAAAACCAGACTCCTTGACTAAAGAAACCTTTGACTGTAGACATGACTGAATACTGGCTGGGTCAGAGAGCCCATGGTTGGGCCCTGGGTAACACCCAACCTCTGAAGGAAGGAAGTGCTTATCGAGGGGAAGCAGATCACCTCCTCCCAGCACGAGGCCTGCCTTTAATTATTGCCTCAAGATCATCAGATTGCTTAGTGGCATTGTGTGTCTCATAGCTCCTCCTAATCCTGATGGGAGAACTAAAATTTGTTTTGGTTCTTAAAGACATGGTTAGTAGGAAAACAAGTCTAAGGCTAGGATACAGGCCAGATCATTGACTGGTCATTTGAGAAGGCATTCGCACACACAGCAAAAACAGCTGATTTTGTCCATTATTGTTTGATAGATATTTGCCTTCAACTTTAAACTTGGCTTCTCAAATGTCTAGTCACTGGACTGCTAGTGAGCAAGAACAACTAATGTTTATCATGTAAATGTTCATGGTGAAATAAACAGGTTTTGTTTGGATACAAATGGGGGCAGTAATACAGTAACAGTAGCACAGAAGTAAACTTTCTTATGACTGAGCTACTTACCCACATTTTAGGCCTAAAACCCACATTGTCCACTGACTTTCCTGAAGGATGGTACATTTCAACAACGAAGATCGATCAGTGAGATAAAAGGTCTCTTCCAGGGAGCTTGCTTGATATTCTTACAAAGATACACTGCACACAAAAAATACACTGCTAACTCATATGTGAGCAGCAGATCTCAATTGTTTCAAAAATTCAATTCCTGATCAAGCTTCTTTGGATTGTACAAAGGTTAACTTGACATCCTGATGAAGCTGCCAGATGCTCTTATTGCTCAATACCTGTCAGTGTTAGTTTCCTTATTGGCCTTTCAGTTTTTTAATACTGCATACACGTTTCCTGTATTTTCTGATTGTATTCTAATAAGAAACGCTTAACACAGCAGAACCGTTCTACTCAAAATAAATGCATAAATAAATGTGTGTATTGTACAGTGTTTTATTTATATTACTATTAAATTCAGAATTTAATAATACTTGGAATGTTCCAACTTTTGCAGTAAAACAGGCACGGACTGCACAAGTTTGTGTGAAATCTGGTGAACCATGTTTTTTCAGTATGATTTCACAATATTCAAAAGAGCAACTTATGGTGCCATTGAATATATTACTTTCTCTGTGTTAGAATACCACATAAACGAGTTTGATGATGATGATGATGATGATGATATTAACTGTACAGTTGCAGCCGACCCTCGGTCGCTTGATGGATCATCGATCTCCACACATTTCTGTCCTTTATTGATGTGATCCATGAAGTATTTTGGCAGAATAGTGGAGTAGTTTGCCATTGCTTTCTCCACCCCTCCCCATTTATCCAGGTTTGGGATTGGCGTGCAGCCAGTTACATGGCTGGGGTGTTTTGCATACACAAGTCAGTGACAATTTGGAGACGTCAATTAACTTAACATGCATGTCTTTGGACTGTGGGAGGAAACTGGAGTACCCAGAGTAAACCCACGCAGACACAGGGAGGACATGCAGACTCCACACAGAAAGGAACCAAGCCGCTCCACCATGGGATTGAACCCGGGACCTTCTTGTTGTGAGGCAAGCAGCGTTACCCACCGAGCCACCATGCGGCCCAAAACGAGTTTAGGTCATGGGAAATTGCTGATTATATGATTTGTCATTTCACTACTGTTTGCTATAGACATCTGTATCCCACTGTATAGGAGTGGGGGTATGATAGTTTGTATGGGAGTGTTTTGCATTGAGGAATGAAGTATCCACCAATTTGCCTCAAGACAGACAAAATTTGTCAAACACACCCTCATCCATTCTGTCTGTGTACATAGCAGGTTGCTTAAACAGGCAGTCAAAGGACGACATCCTGATGGATCCTCTGTACCTACAGTCCCTTCAGGGCTTTATTGCTGTGATGACCTCTGAAGGGGACGTGATCTTCCTCTCAGAGAACATCAGTAAATTTATGGGTCTCTCACAGGTAAGTCTTTGCTGGCTCTGACTCCACAATATGGTCTGTCTCTGCTGTGATCATAACAGTTGTATTCTTTCAGGTGGAACTAACAGGACACAGTATCTTTGATTTCACACACCCTTGTGACCATGAGGAGATCCGGGAGAACCTCAGCATTAAAGCGGGTGTGTATGAGGAATAGCTATGCTGAAATGGCATGAGAAGGTTTCCTTATCTCTCTAAATAGCAGTAGTGATGTCATCATCTCTAACATCTGATAATCATTTTGATTATGCGTTTTGTACATTCTTTGAATGGTTCTGTCTGAGAAATTTCATGCATAGCGCATTACAATAACTAGACTCAATGACCCTGCTCTGTTTTAGACTTTTGGGCTATAGTTTAGTCCATTGTAGTGCCTGCTGTAAAATTTTCCCGTGACCCAGATCTTCCTGGGGTGGAGCGTACCGTAATAAATGTCACTGATTCATCAAGTGAAAGCTTCACTAAATGACTAATGTTTTTACCTGCCATTTTTAGCAAACCTGTCTTTGGTTGCTTAACTAATCAAAATCTTTTTTCAAAGATTTAACATTTTTACTCACCATCAGTCATGTAGATATTGAGATGTCATGCACTAAAGGCCCAAAGAAATGCATTTGTATTTTTGTATGGTCTCGGGAATTCACTGCACTTAATTTACTAAACTATGACATAACTAATTTTGATTGCTGCAGAGGTTGTGTTTATTTCTTTTTTGTGCATGGCTAATTATTAATGCTAGATGAAAGGACTAGTTTGAAGTACCCTATTTATAGAAGTCTTTTTAAAGTCAATTTATTTAGTTATGGATTTATTTGGTTCAATTTTAGATCATTTCAGTTTATGATTGAGAAATGATGTTTATAATTTAAATCAAAATTATGTGGTAAATGTAATTTTGCTTTCATAACTAAGTTGCTTTGAATGTAACCGTAGGGTCAATGTATGGCAAGAAACAGAACACAGTGCGAGATTTCTTCATGAGGATGAAGTGCACCATCACCAACAGAGGACGTACAGTCAACCTTAAATCGGCCAACTGGAAGGTAGCTTCATTTTTATTAGCTACATTAAAATATTTTACTTGTATATCTCTTCACCAGCGAACCTTAGGGTCTTATTTGGCCGGTGGTTCTTTCATGTGTTCCTTCTTGAGCCTACATCATGTGTGTCTTCGCTCAGGTCCTGCATTGTACAGGGCACCTGAAGGTGCACACCAGCCACCCCTCTCATGATTTATCTGGATTTGTTGAGCCTCCACTTTCTTGCATGGTGATGTTGTGTGAGCCCATCCCACATCCGTCCAGCATAGAGATGCCAATCGACAGCAAAACCTTCATGAGCCGACACAGCATGGACCTAAAGTTCATCTACTGTGATGACAGGTATGTTACACATACTGAAGCTTTTTAGCAGTTTGTCTATTAGGAATAGTTGTGTATAAATTAGGAATGGTTTAACTAGAATTTAGTCACTTTTCACACAAAACAAAGCAGAATTATATATATGGTGCGTGACTTTTTTGAGATAGTAGACAGGCATTTTACAGGTTCAAGATGTGGTCTGTGTATGTGTGGAACTTGGTCTGGTGTCCATTTTACATCATCTAGCGTTTTCAGATTTGCTGACACATGCAGTCATATGAGAGACCATCAGCTCTGTGTAGCTGTATTTCACAAACACATCATATCTGACATTAACAATGAACATACAGGAGAACAGGGCAAGTTTTTGCAAAGTACGAGAAGGGCTGTGTTCAGAACTGGTGACTTGTGTCACTTGCCTTTAGGACAATCAGATGATAATCAGGAAAATGCAGACTGTCCAAGCAGATCATGTGATGGCATTTCACTGATTTTGGTTTGTTCATAAAAAACAAGTAATTGACATAAGACCTAAATGCTTAAATCTTACATAACACACAAGGTACGTTTATCTAACCCAGAAGCTGCCTTAATGCAAGTCATCGATAATCTACAGGTATCCAGTACCTGTTAGACTGGAAGCTGATTCTACTCAGAGATTAAAAACCAGTCCTTAGTTGGTCACAATAGCAACAATAAAATGTTCTAAGATCTTAAAGATAAATGTTACAACAATATATACAAAAAGCAGATGAGGTACCTAAATAGCGCAAAGGATAGAAGAGACATTATCTCAAGTACTGTTTGAAGACGTGGGAAGTTTGTTGAGTTCACTGAATCATGGAGTTCTTGCCTTGAGGACATGACTTAGTCTTAGAAAAATAATATGTAAACATCCAGTTGTTAAACAAGCCAAGTACAAATTTCTGTACAGGTCACATCGTCAGCAGTCAAAGACTGTATCACTGAGCTTTTCGACTTTTTTTCCACATCATCACTCAGGTCAATACTGCCAGGGTGAGAGGACTTGTACGAATATATACAATAAAAAAAAAATTAAAATATAAAAACAACGTGTAACGTTAAATAAACTGTAGTTATATAACTTATACTGGTAAATTTATATTTTATGACTTGCATTTTCATTTTACTTTTAGTTTGCAGTACTAAGGAAAGCATGAAGCAAATGTGTGAAAGACTTATCAAAAATATCTGTTTCATAATTCATACTTATATGGATATAGATAGTCTAATTTAATGCGCTATGTTATGATCTGCATTGTTATTAGTGGCCTAAAAACCAATCAATTACTTTGTAAATAACGAAGTGTTTATTTTATTTTACAGTAAAATACTTAAAGCTCAGTAAATCTACTTTACTTTATGTTGATATGCATATACATATCAGATATGATTTTATTTATTCATTATTCATATTCATGAATTCATTTATTCATTATTTATAAATTAACTTTATTTATTCATCTCATTTATTTGAACTATAATGTTTTAATAACGGTTGCTACTGTAGAGAGATTTAAATTTGTAAAATAAATTGTTAAATAATCCTTTAAATGTCCCAAATAGCTCCCTGTAATCTCCTGTATACCTTCTGGTCACCATTTTCTTCTGAATTGAACTATTTATTTAGTGTAAGCCACATGCATTATTACAACATTATTATTATGTTGGATAATTAATTCCTGTTGAAATCAGGTGAAAATTTGTGATGTTATTTATATCTCAATATATATGGCAAGAACAAATTCCAATATTCTGTCACCCTAGTTTACATGAGCTTCCAGTACCAACAGTTTAATTAATTTAGTGCAATTATTGTTTTTGATTATAACTATTTATAGCTATAGAGTATAGAGTATAACTATTACTCATTGTTGCTAGTTGTTAGTTGTTGGTTTGCTTGGTACATTTACTGCCCTTTGTAAGTTTACTGATAGTAGATTATTTGTTGATTATTTATAGAATTTGT
Organism: Parotocinclus spilosoma; assembly: GCA_033117975.1. Classification (NCBI taxonomy): domain Eukaryota; kingdom Metazoa; phylum Chordata; class Actinopteri; order Siluriformes; family Loricariidae; genus Parotocinclus; species Parotocinclus spilosoma. The sequence goes on from JAVSBV010132658.1 coordinate 12,382, forward strand.
TTTTTTTACCTTTCTTATCAATGGAAAGTAATTGTTGGGCCTGCAGTTACAAGATAATATTTGGGTAGAGGGTGTTGGGATAGGACACGTATAAGAGCAAGGAATGTGGATAATCATTATTTAACTGTTTTGCAGTGTGAAAAATCTGTTGGGCTACACTCTAGAGGACTTGGTTGGACGGTCAGCTTATGACTTTTACCATGCTTTGGACTCAGACTGTATGACCAAAAGCCACCAGAATTGTAAGTACATAATTCTAACTTCAGTGGAGTGTAGTACTTTATGTAAAACCTAACCAGAAATATAACTTCATCCTCAAAAAGCTTGTCAGGAATGAACATTCTCTCATACCCCCTCACCCCCACCAAATCTATGACGTTTTGGGAAACCCTTTCTGAGCTGGCACCAACATTAAACATCGGCCAACTCGTAGAATCACATTTTTATCAACTTTAACTAAAACGACTTCCCATTTATTAGTAGACTCGCGTTACTTATCAGTGAAAATGGGCAACTCTCCCAACATGTGATTAAGCTTCCCTGGATATATGAAGCACTTCCCATCCACTCACTGACTGAGGGAAGCAGATGTTCAGCTCAGACCCAGGACTTGTTGAGTTATTTATAAACTCAATGGTTATTGCATCAGACTGTTTATTTGCTTAGAAGATGCCACAGTGCAAATGTTCCATTCCAGCAAAATAGCACTGGATGTTTACATAATTGGTTTTATGGACACATTAGTCATGGCTTAAATAATTGTGCACAGGACAAACCCTGGATCTGTTCTTGTGATCCATCACTTTTGGCTGAGAGCTTCATGTTGTAGTAAAGCCTGCTCTTGTTGGCTTTTGGCATCTAATACAATGTTTGATTTTAACCTTTCTGTGCCATGTGTTCTGGCAAACAATGTCACTTTCTCTATACTGTCTCTCTTTTATGTTTAGGCTTCAATCGTTACCTTCACCCCCTTGTAGCGTCAAGTGACTGCTGACCCATCCACACTCCCAGGAATGGCAATAACTAACTAATTTCAGATCAGCTGACCTAGTCAGCATGCACACAGTAGTCTTGTGCAGCTATTTTCATTCAGTGCTGCACCCCAAACAATTTGGCCTGAATGTTATTCAAAGTAAAGCCCAATACTATGCTGCTCACATAAATAAGGGGACATTTTATTTTGAAGTATGTGGATTGATTTCAAAGCAATTAACATACAATCGGCTTGACCTTGTTGTTTAGCTAGGTTCTGAGGTCCACTATGAAAACACGGTGCATTGTATAAGTAATATGTTAGTGAAAAAAATTTTGGAATTTTGTTTTTTTTAATTGTTTATTTTAATTGTAATACATTTTATTTATATAGCACTTTCATCATGAGGCCAGCAACGCAAACCAATGATAAAACATGTTATTAAAAAGATTTATTTGTTTATCCATTACATTTGTGCTACATGTAAAGCATTTTGGAGACGTTCTTACCCAGAATTATTTAGTTATACTTACAATCAATGCAATTGTGAGTTATGGAACCCAACAGTGATATCTTTGCAGAGGTAGAATTTGAACCCCAGACCTTCTCGTCCATAATTCAATACTTTAACCTCTAGACTATCACAGTACCACAATCCCCACTAACAAAATCTTAGTGAAACACATGTGCACTGGCTGACCAACTACATTTGGAAACAGGCTTAAATGTGTACATTTTTTGTTGGTAAAACTCTTTGTGAAACGTGAACAAAGAGTGCCATAAAAAAGTATGTGCTGAAGTGGCAATAAAATTCCAGAAAAACAAACCAAACTTAAAATGCAAATGGAAACTTTAATGAAAAGGGTATTTGTTGCTGCTGCATTACTGAAATTAACTGTGGTTTTTATCATATTTTTTAATTTACATGGCTCTAAATCAAAGTGAGATGTGAGATGAATAAAGATCTAAAACAGAAATGTACAACACTATGCTCACAAGCCAAAATACAGCAGAGCTCTGCTTTCCTCTTACACATGATAGCTACTAACCTGAGAATTAACTTGTGAGTTCAGTTGTGAGCCAGGAAACTACAAGACCCTAGAAGTACTTTCTGGAGAGTACATTTTAATTGAGTCTATTTTAATTGGTGCCTCTTTGGTGCCTCTTTTGAGGTAATTTAAAAGGTGACAATCCACCAGATCATGACACTGCTGATATTAATGGATTTGGATGGCAATGTCTCGTGACTCGTAGGGTTCATGTCCCGTGACTGCTGTAGTAAATGCTTCAGTTTCAGGTTTGACAAGTCAGATGAGGCCACCTGATTAGATCAGAGATCCGCTAAAGAGGCATTTAAGTGAACTGCACTTTGGCATAGTTCCCCTGCTCTGTGAGCAAACAGCAGAATAGTTTCACAGCTCACCTTCCCATGCTCTGAATTCTTTAGGTTTCCAAACTTAAAGCAAATGCTTTACTGCTGACAAAAGCAGGAAGGTGTTAAATATATTAAGACAAGAAAGTTAGAAATGTAAAGTCGGTGCAGTAAAAATGTATCAGTATACTGATCAGCTAAAAAACAATGGAAAGCTAAAAAGGTGCGAACTTTATCTCCACCTGTAATAATGGATTAAGATATAAGTATGAAATCTCTACTGCTAAACAGTAAATAGATTACAAAATTAATCAGGATACAAAAAAAGGTTATTCCTATATATACCAGGTAAAAACATACTCTGTAGTAAACCCTGTAGTCCCTGTAGTGGTGGCTACCATATTAGACTGCTGCACCACCTGAACACCCCACAAGTTCTTCTGTTTTTGGTGCATACCTGGACTATAAACGGGACTAAAAGTCTGAGAACACTAGTGCTTCTGTTTTATGTGTTTCTTAAATTGAATAATTAAAAAAAGATATATTATTACAAGTCATGTAATCAGCATAATATTTTTAGTGCAACATTGAGTCTTTGCATTAGACTTGCAATGCCTAAAGTACATTTCAGAATTAAGTATTTGGCATGTTCCCTCTTCTGCGGTAATGACAGTGTGAACTGGCACGATTACATAATATTCCAAAAAAAACATCATGTGATGTAACTGAATGCTTGACTTTCTTTGTCTTCTTAAGTGCCCCATAAATACACAGTGGGGTTTATTCATAGGGTTAATTTCCTGCTGTATTATGAATAATCCACAAAGATCCTTCACAAATAAAACAAGTATTGTAATTAGTATTTTCGAAAATTAGACTCCCACTGTATATTACAGATGCAGTTAGTTATTCTGAACTGAGCTGTTAAAACATGTTTTATTATTTTTTCACCTTTCATTTGATTTTAAACCTATTTGAATTCATTCATTAATTTGTAATTAATTTCTAAATCGATTTAAGACATTACTAATATTACTAATACTACTGGAAATTACTTCTTTATAATTAGTTACTTTACAGGTGGTCCTGGTCATGTTTAAGGTACACTATGCACTACAAAACAACTCCACTCGGCAGTGCGTGATATACAGAGTTGTGGCCGGAGTGATGAGCACTGGGAAATGTAGTGCACAAAAGCCTAGTGGTTAAGGTACTGGTTCAAGGTTCATATCCCAGCTCTGTTCAAGGCCCTTATCCCACAATTACTTGGATTGTAAGACTTTATTAATTGTAAGTCGCTCTGGATAAGGGCGTCTAATAAATGACATAAATGTCTATGCATGCAGGATTCAATGCACTATGATCTATATACACTATATTTACGATAAATGCAAATTGCAGTGTATTTATTGGGACGTATTCCCATCTTAAATCGGGGGGGGGAACCTGTATATTCTATCAATATAAATGTGATTATTTAGCATGCATTGTCATGTCCTGTTTGCAGTGTGTGCTAAAGGCCAAGTAGTGAGCAGTCACTATCGAATGTTAGCCAAGCATGGAGGTTACGTGTGGGTGCAGACTCAGGGCACGGTCATCTACAACACACGCAATTCCCAGCCACAGTGCATCGTGTGCATCAACTACGTCCTGAGGTAAGTCTGTCATTTCCCATGTAACTTGATGGATGTAATACTAGTGTATTACTCATAGCCTATTCTTAGTAGCTCTGCTTAACTTTGTCTCTCTATCCACTCAGCTGCATTTAATAGTTTAGGTAATTTCTGTTTGGCTAAACTTCAACTAGCCTTTCTGTATCATATGAGCAGTTGCCATGGCCAGGATTTTGACAGATTTTCCCTGTGCTGAGGCAAAGCATTTGGTGAAATGTGCTTACCATAAACATCTAAGGAAAGTGGTTGAATTCTTTGTAAAATATTTAAAAAGGGTGACTGTATAGTGCAAATAGTGTATATTGTATAGTGCAAGTGTTCTACAGGTCTGTGCAAAACTAATGTGCTGACATTAGATTTCTGAAGGTACAACCAGAAAATGCAGGAAATGTATACACAAAAAATACACAATGTTCATAACAAAATGGCTTCTACTGGCAAAAGTTAGTATTTAGTGTGACTTCCCTCAGGAAATGAATTCTTGGCTGCTACCCTTCCGAAAAGATCAGTCCTGTTTAGGGCTGCAACAACGAATCGATAAAATCGATAAAAAATCGATTATTAAAATAGAAAAGCTTCATAAACGCTGTAAAAAATAAATAAGAACGACTTGAACCGAGATTTCTAAATAAGTTTAACATTAAGTGTGATGTATACGAACAAACACTCTGTGCTCGATTATGTAAGACTAGAGTTACCAAGTAAAAGAGTTGTACTGCATTCTTGTATCCGTAAATAATTACTATTAGTACCGCACAGTATTAATTATATAGTGAGTCCGAAGACTACAACATTAAGAACTTTATACATTCTACAAAAGAAACATGACCGACGCAGAGAAGAAGGTTCGGCTTAAATCCTCAAAAGTGCGCTTCACCCAACTAAGAAATGT
>JAVSBV010132668.1:0-17291 GCA_033117975.1 Parotocinclus spilosoma
TTTATTTAACCTACAATTAAATTAAAGTGAATCTGGAAAAAAAATTAAGTGAACAGAAGAAAACCGTTGGCTCTCCATCGGAGGGCGGAAAAAGCTAAAAAAAAAAAATATAGTGTTGTTTTTGGGAATTTCAACCATTGGTGCTGCGGCGGATCCGAGAAATACCGGAAAAAATATACATATATTTTTTGTATTCTTTAAATCTGATCGTCGGTGGATCCGCGAAACAAACAAGCAATAAAAAAAGCCTGGCCTAAGCAGAAGATTAAGGGCCTTGATCAAGGACCAAACAGTACCAGCCATTCACCCTCTCATTCACGCAGTCACACATGCACTCACTCTCCAGTTTAGGGTTGCAAGGGAGCCAGGGGGTAACCGGCAGCACAGGATGCAAGATGGGAATCACTCAGACAGGGCTGCAGTCCCTTACAGGTTAGCATACAGAACAGACGAACCTCTGGGGTCATAAGACAACAGGGCCGTCCTGTGTGCAGCCAGGCTGCCCTGCCGAGCCACTGCTGGTATTAAAACAGGGGGCGGGCCATGCTCATGCTGGGATGAACTCATTATTTACAGTGATCAGTGATCTCTTAGATTCCCGTTTGCTCCTGACTGACTGACACGTGAGAGATGTGGGTCGAGGCAGGACAGGAATTTGCATGGATGGATTCTGGAGTTGGGATCATATAGCTTCATGTGGGAACTTTAAATCCGGTATTGGTTTAAACACAGCGGGTCTTTTCATGACACTCATTGCTATTTTAATACACTGGATGCACCAGTGAGAGTATTAGCATGATTTCGGACTAAAACAGACGAGCATTAATGCCTTCTCTGACCCACTGATTTTATGACCCATGGTTTATACTATTAAGTTGTTAGATATTGATTTTTTTATCAAGTGTCCAAAAATTGGAACCACCGATTGCAATTTTCTTGCCCGATTCCTGATGTTTTAAACATATTACTGGCGAGTCCAATTTGCTTTTCTGTCCAAAAATTATAAATGAGAGATAATAGAGATACAGACCATTTTTGTTTGACTTTTCTAGTAATTGAAACTTCTACCATTAAAAATCAGGACAGCAGCAGATGCTGGTTTGTGTCTGGCTCTGCAGTGTCAGCGGAGGTCACTTTAGTTTTTTCACTTTTTTAAATTGCACATGTTCTGTGAGGTGATGTCATTTTAAAAGTATTATTATTATTCTGAGAATTTTCAGAACAAACCGAAAACAGCACTCACTCACTCACTCACTGAAGAACTAGAGCACTGAAGACATGGCTGTCACTAAAAATCACCAGATCACTGCTCCCTCACTAACACTGCACTATAGGAAGGGACTCTTTAGTGCACTTTGGAGCACAAACTAAAATCGAACACGTCCTCATCATCAGAGTGCGTCAGCACCGGTCTGTCTAATAATAAGCTGGAACTGGGTTTAAAGTAGAGCTGAATTGTGTATTAACGTGTATTAATGTTAGTGAAAGCAGTGTGTTTTTCACGTGTGGCTGTGTTTGCGTTGCTGCAGGCGTGACCATCTGTGACAGACGCAAAATCGGTTATATGAGACTGATCGGCTGATTACCGGTCACCAGCCGATCCATCGGTGCATCTGCCCAGCCAGAAAAAAGCCACTAATATTTTATAGGACCGCCTTTACCTTTGATTATTGCACACTGGACAACCTCATCATGAAATTTGTTTTTATTCATAGTTATATTCATTTTTGGATGAGATCTGATGTAGCCTAGCGGTTAAGGTACTAGACTGTGTTCAATTGAAGGGCCAGGGTTCAAATCCCACCTCTGCCAAGCTGCCACAGTTGGATCCTCAAGTAAGGTCCTAAACCCACCATTGCTTGAATTGTAAGATGATAGTACAATCGCTTCCTGCCCTTTCTTCCTTGCCCTGACAAGCCCATCGTTATGGAATAAGGTCAACCTAGACTCCAGAGTCCAATCATTAGGCTCCCTAACAAATTGAAGCCTATTTTCCAATTACCCTTACATTTTTTTCCCCCCCGTCTACAGACCACACAGCTGTTTAGTCCCAATCGTTTGAGTTCTTCTTGCATAAAGTGTGTTGAAATGCTTTTACTTTCACTGTTAAACATGCGCATCGCAATATTTTATGATTCGTCACACTGTCCTTCCAGGTTTTAATGTGTTTGGACAGTTCTTGACCCACTTCCAGTCATTTTAGCAAACTCTTTACTCGTTTTCTTTGCTTGTTGCAGGCCAATATTTTCACCTTTCCAAAACAGAATACACCTTCTAATATGGTTTAAAAATTAACAACTGCATTATTAACATCATTTTTTTTGTCTTGCAGTAACTAAGAAATAAGAGCCTCAAAAATAATTTGTGCCTTGTTTCTGGTGAGGCATTGTAAGAGACAGAGGACAGGCACAGCTCTCACATCATAATCTGAGAACTGCAAACAAGATCGGTGTTATGATGGATCTCTCGAGTGCCCCAAGCATTGTTTTGCAATAGAAAGTATCGAATTGGACTAATATTTGCATGAGAAAAAGATGTTTTTGTTGTATCCAGAGAGCTCTGCAGGTGTCAGGCCTCCTCTTGTGAAGACCAGAGAGCACAAAAAAAATACAAATCAGTTCCTCAACTCCAGGCACAGGAATCCTGTTCATACATCCTGCTACTGCATCGACATTCATCTTTCCTTCACTTAATGTCCTGATGTGGACAAAGTACCTCAGATATTCACAGGGATATCAAAACAAATCTTGGTATGAAGTCCATCAGGATTTCTCCATTTGCTTTTGAGATAGACCAAGGTGGAGAAAGCTAAGAAGAAGAGTCAACAGGATGAAGCTGCCAAGTTGGAGGTGGTGAGGAACCCATGATAATTAAGACTCCCATCCACACCCTGCCCCATAAACACATGGAAATCTTTCTGAAAACTTTCTGCTGCTGTTAATGTCAGGCAGTGTACAGACTGTTTGGATGTCAGAGGTTAAAGGGAAAACATATTGGGGTTTTTTTTCAGGGCAGGAGAGATCCCCTAATGAAATATCCAAGACATTTAAATTATTTTAATCATTATAATTTTGTGACAAAAATATTCAGTTTTTGGTTTTAACAGGTGAAAGGGAATCATGTGACTTGCAGCTTGATGAGTCATTGTTTACTCCATCCATCCTTCTATTATTTTGCGCTTAATCCCCACCGGGTCACAGGCCAGCCGGTGCCCACCCGGCAGCTCTGGGCACAAAGGCAGGGGCGGCAATCCATCATCGGGTGCCCAAACACACAGTGTCACATACTAGGAGTTAGGGGATTTAGAGACACCAATTAACCTAACACTCATGTCTTCGGACTGTGAGACAAATTTTAATTACCAGGTACTTTGAGTAAACCCACGCAGACATGGGGAGGACATGCAGACACGCTCAATGTTTACTCTGACATAAAACTTTCACCACCTTTTTTTCCTTCATTTTGACATTGGCAAACTTTTCCGGCTCACCCTAGCATAAAAACGTATTTGCAAAATTTGGCTGTTTTTCCCCCCATTCAGATACTTTTTTCCCGATCATTTTTAAATTCACAAAAACACACAAAAAAAAAATCCGCTAATGATAAAGTGGTCATTTATACAGCACACTCCGATCCAGAAATCAGATTAAGTAATTCGATAAAGATTGCATTTAAAGCATGTATTCCAGTTACTCCATTTCTGTCAGGGTTGGCGGTCTGTGCATGTGCTCAGTGTGGCTAGTGGAGAAAAACATGGCTTATTTACATAGACCAGGACCAGCAACCCTGGAATTAAATGCAGAGCCACTAAACGGCTATTGAACACTGGGGAGAGAATATATACTCAAGAAATGTAATCATTCTATCTTTTAATATTAACTATTGAATCTTTGTGAGATTATTGGCTGGTTTGGACTACCAAGAAGAATAAAGCACTTTTGTAAGTTGCTCTGGATAAGGGCGTCGGCTAAATGCTATAAACGTAGAAGTGCGTGTAGAGTCCGTGATCGGAAAATCTGATTAGCTGATTTCCAGCAGTGCTGGCAGACATTATTCAGATAATTACAATACATAAGCAGGGAACAAGTTTTTAAACTTTATCAGGTGATTATTACTGGGACGCAGCAAAGTAGTTGGAGCTCAAATCTGTCATGATTAGACAAGAGACCTCGCTTAAAAGAGAAAGAGCAGCCAAATGACCTCCAAACACCCAAACACCCTCCCCCCCCCCAAAAAAAAGCCAATTGCAACAAAACCAGGTGCCCTGAAAGATGCCATATGTAATATAACCCAGAGCTAATTTAATTTTAGTCTAATGAACAATACCAGAAGGCCATTAGGACCATATTAACCAAACTGGGAGCTGATCTCCAGGCCCCAGATTCCTATAAGCAGAGGGCTGCTGTGTGCAAGGCGCAAAAGAGGTGATGTTTTAGAGGAATCTGCTTGTACAGGTGTATGTACCTACTTTAAAAAAAATGGGACGATTACACAACGTGCCTTCTGTATCCAAACAACATCTTGAGATAGGGCACAAGAGTGAATTTCTAAAGACCACTACATTAACAAAAGTATTGGGACAACACATTACACTTACAGGTGACATTATGATGCCCCATTCTAAATCTATAGGGCTTACTTGGGGCTCTTCCTCTTGTTTCTGGGAAGGGTTTATTCAAGATTAGGGACTGCATGTGGGATGACAGTACCTAGCTCTTATTCGTTGTTGAAGTTCATCCCAAAGGTGTTTGATAGTGTTGAGGTGAGGGCTCTGTTTGGACCAGTCAAGTTCTTTTACACTTCACTTAACCATGTATTTATGGAAGGTGCACATTCATTTAACACAGCCTTACACGAGCTGTTACCACACAGTTAGAAGCCACACCTGTCCAAAACATCTTGGTATACTGAAGCACTCTGCAGTCAGGCAGGTAACATTCTCCTGGCATTCGCTAAACCCAGACTCGTCCGTCAGACTGTCGAACAGAGAAGAGTAAATCGTTACGCCACAGAATAAGAGTCTAATGGTGACATGATCTACACCACTTTCAGATGCTTGCCGATGATGAAAATCCATCCATGCCATGAAGTTCACTGTGCTTAGTTTATGGGCTGATGTTATTTTCCCAGGTCAGCAGTGTGTTGGTGACCCTGCACTGCAGCTTTAAGTCGTCTGAAATGCTGCAAGCTAAGAAAAACAATCCATTGATGATCAAAAGGTGTGTCCCAAAACTTTTGGCAATATCAGCTAAAGTACCAATTCACAGAAATGGACAAATATGCTTGGAACAGTTGAAGAGGGGAAAGAAAAAGGATGGACAGCAACAAGACGGATGGATGCATGAAAAATAACCAGGAACAAACCAGTACAAAACCAAACTGCAGACAGTAGACTGTGGAGAAGCAGGTCACCAGGTCTCACGTTTGATTTACAGCCATTTAATAAACATAGCAACAGAGCCCTATGTACTAAACTGTCGTTTATGTAACACCGATGTAATATTAAAACTTCTGGGAAAGCCTTGTTTAAGCGGTAAAAAGCTTCAAATTTTAAAAGAAATAATCTATAAACTAGTAGAACTCAGACCACACATTCAGTACTGTCCAAATGTCTTAAGACGCCATTAGATTAAATATACCATTCTTTTAGCAACGGTATGACGACCATACTGTATACAATTAGAATACAACCAGATAACAACAGGAGTTTTGCACAAATGCATTGAAAAAAAAAAAATAAATAGATGGAATAAAAGCATCTATATAAGCGACAGAGAAAAGTGGTATGGTAGCGTTTCCACCCCTTACATCTGAGCAATATCAGAATCTCACAACTTCATCAGGATTTCAAGTTGACCCTTTTACGGGATGAAACACTTGATCAGGGTAGCAGTCAAAACTCTAAACACCACCTTTTACCTGCGGAAACCATTTTTTTTTATTATTTTTTTTTTTTTATCTTTAAGAGACCGAGAAATATATACAGATGCACCTAACATCGCTAAAACAGCTAATCTAATATCAGTTCAAGACTTTTACAGTACTGTAAATACCCAAAGCATATATAAACCAGATGAAACCTGTGTAAGGTATTTAGTCTGGATTGGGAAAGGTTTAACATCGTCAGTTAGACAATTTATATACGTGTCCCAAGCTTAGCAATGAGTTTAGCTTTTGTGAGGACCACATAGCAACTGATGATATTTCCAGATAGTACTGAGTCTAGTAAACCTGCGGGTGTTCTTCTGGTGTACTGTACTATAGTACATAAGTATTACTGTATAGAGCTCATTGTATCCAGTGGATCTAATCTCAGCCTGCTGCTATACTGCCATTCCCCATTTTACGATGGTCTGATGCTTTTTTGACTTTATGGTGGGACTGCGATACACATTCAGCAAAAACCATACTCAATTTAAAATGTCTAATTTTTTCCAGACAAGCTATATGATGCTCTCCTGCACTCTCAGTACGTGATGCAGGGAGTCACGTGGTAAAAGTGACAAGTACTGGAAAACTGTAGTGAGTAAAAGTCACGCTTTAAGCATGTTTATAGTAGGCTACACTGTGATAAACAATATAAACTAAACTCCCAGGTTTCCAGTGGATTTGTCAGGATGAAACCCCATTGTAAGACCTGCATAAGACCTGCGACCTGAGGACTTGGTCAATAGTCTTCACCCTCAAATGCAAAAACGGATAAATCCAAAGCTGCTTTGGACACCGGCATCTTAGTGATGAGCTCTTATAGAGGAAATTGAATTGTATTCATGAACGAAGGTTATTAGTATCAGAAATTGCCCACAATCAGGAACGCCAATTAAATAAATATATAAATAAATAAAATGACGACACATTAAGTCGTTTGAAATGCATGTAGAATGAATTTTCTTTTTGCATAAAGGTCACCCAAGAAAGATTTTGCAAACATTTTATTTTTGTAATAACCCAGAAAGGCCGTGACGTGCACGTGAAATTAGACCACACATAAAACTACAAATCTCTTGGGATATAATAACCTTAATTGATTCACTAGTGGAAAGCTCTCATGTGAGCTTACTCGATGTGAAAGACCGAATATGTAATATGAATATGTCGGGGCCTACTGCACGGTCATGTTTATGCCGAAGGGGCGGTACCGGTGCCCGCTTCCTTCAGGAGCTGGCCTTTCTTTGTTTGTTTCTCTGGCCCAGAAGTGTCAGCTATTCCCGCTCTCACACAGAAAGCACATTGAGCTTCGGGAGAAAGGCGGCGTGCACCCATGCCAAATAACATGAAAGTAAAAGCTCTGCAAGGCAGGAAACTCGGCTGTTCATAGACTTCCAGGATCACAACCCGATAAACGAGCAAAGGGAACACACATAATATATGTTAATAAAACAATTTAATACTTTATATGCACAAAATAAATCTTCTCAGAAATTGAGCACAATTACAGAGCAACATTTTCAAAGCTGCCTGTCACTTTTGAATAAAAAAAAAACACACCATCACCACCAACCCTTTATCAGATCATACAGCTTTATACAAATCCTCCTACTGATCCATCTCAGCCTGCAAAAGTACTGCATTTACTATCTGGCATTGAGATACGTGCTGTTGAGTACACAATAAAACTTTACCTCGTAAAAACTCCAGTAAAACATTCAAATCAAAACATAAATCAAAATTTCAGCTTTGCCACTCCATAAAACAGCAAAAAAAAAAATGGTTTCCACTTACAGACACCCTGATTTTCTTAAACGTCAAATCTCCATACAATTCAGTCTTACTTAAAAAAACTTGACACAAGCTTTAAAGAACATTTTCTGTTCGATTTTAAAAGTCAATTCAGCGTGGCTGTTAGAAATTAAACCCGATGCAGGATACAAAACAAACTATACGATGCCACAGAGCAGATTACAAATCAAAACACAGGCTCCATAAAACATGTGGTAGCAACCACTTCCATCTATTTAAGATGCCTTTAACATTTAAAAAAAATAAAAAATAAAAAAAAAAAAATAAAAAACTCTCCAGTCTTTGGGCGCCATTTGTTAATCACCTAGAAAACTTTTTATTTTTTACTCAAGTCCCTTTTTAACCTGTAGTAACTAGCAATAGAATATGCTGCATGCAGCACCCCTCAGTAATATTTCTTAACCTTTGGAAAACTTAGTCTACATAAATCCCTCTGGTTGGTAATTGGTAAAGACCTAGGCGTTCTGATCTTCAGTCTAAATTAAGGACAACCACCAGCAAGCTTCAGAGGAGCCTTTTCACCCATTTCTTCAGACATAAACCTGCCTTGCCTTTGTTTCTGGAAAAGCAGCTTTTTTTCAACTTAATTTTATTTCTACCTTCTGCTCCATGATTAAAAGATGACCAATGAAAACCAATGATATTGGTTATATGACCTTGGCACACAGCTGAAAGACACATGAAAGCAGAAATCTTTAGTCACAACAGCGCTGTCATGTGGGTCTCTAGTTCCTAAGACAGGCAGCAGGTGAAAAGGCTCCTCTGAAGCTTGCCGGGGGTTGTCCTTAATTTACACTTGATGTTCAGAACTCCTAGGTCTTTACCAATTACTAACCAGAGGGATTTATGGGATGTGAGCAGTTTATATGTATATAGTTTATATAGGTCTTGGTATCAAAACTCAATATTTTTGCATAATAAGCATCCATGCGAGATATTCTGAAATGCAATAATAATAATAATAATAAGTTTAATTTATATGGCGCCTTTCTCAAACCCAAGGTCACTTTACATTCACGGCATTTAGCAGACGCCCTTATCCAGACCGATATACAATTCATACAATCTTGCAATTCAAGCAATTATGGGTTAAGGGCCTTGCATAAGGATCCAACTGTAGCAGCTTGGCAGAGGTGGGATTTGAACCCTGGACCATCAGGTACAGAGTCCAGTACCTTAACCGCTAGGCTACCACAGTCCCCTTTACAACAAGTATAACAAAATAAACACAATATACACAATATAAGATACACACAGTTCAAGATAAGACACATTAAACAGAGGAGGTAAATGAAAAAGTTTTTTAATTCTTCAATAGTTGAAGCAGACCTAACAGACAAAGGAAATAAACCTAATAAAAGGTACCATGACCTTCATTCACGTTTTATGTGCTAAAAACTGTTCATACTAAATACCATCAGTGTTTCAAAGAGATTTGGTTTGGTTCAACAGTTGCATTAAAATGCCAATGCGCTTATAATTTATTTATTTATTTGACTTGGCACTGAACCGGAGATCTGAAAATCTGAATGTAGGGATATCAACACGGATCTACAGTTGCTTAAAAGTGTGTGTGTATGTGTGTGTGTGTGTGTTTTGCTTGATCGTCACAATTCTCCATTACCTATATCATGCCTGTTACTCCAATATACAAAACTTTACAAAAACACTCATGCAACCAGGGAACTGTTCAGAGAAAATAACTCACTTTTTATTCTTATGAATCAGTCCTAATGTTCTCATCATTATTGGTTTCTTGAAATTATTACACCGCTACACTGGTTTTATTTAAACCATAGTGGACGTTGTACTTCATCTCTAGCTAGGGGGTCACCAAAATAGTGAGACATTTTTGTTTAACATGCAGTAAATCAAACAAAATCAAGCTCCCAAACAAAAAAAAAAAAAATCAATAGCATCACTGTTAATGTGGAGTTTTATTCTAACCAAGTCCTGGTGTAAAATCTGGTACTGGAGACAACTACGTCTTGAAATTATTTTTTGCGGTTTATATTTTCTATTTAAGTTTATTTAGACTCTTGTCAGTAACCCATGCATTTTTTTATAAAGATGCTGAGTTTTACACTTTCTAGTTGGATCTCTCTTAAATATTTGCATTTTAAATATTCAAATCTTCTTCAAACATGCAGTCTTGATCCTAGTTTCAACAAAGCACATGATCTAATCCTTGGTGATTTTGTTCTGTCCAAATTGTGGTTTTGTATACCATTTTGCTTCCTACCTGTTCTAATGTCTTCATTTTCATTTCCGCTTGCTTGGTCGGTCCAGTATCCTGATTGTTCTCGCTTTCCTTTTCTCCACCTCACAACACGTGCTGGGTCTCTCATGCTTGGTGAGGCCTCACCCGGCCTGTTTTCATTCCCAGCCGGATAAAACGACTTCTTGTCACCATCCTTTTCACCATCCAGACCTTTGCATTGCTTTCCCAATGGCATTAGTCTTAATGCATTGAGCTCATAAAATCATATAAATGCAAATCCTGCAAGTGTCAGGGATTGAAATTTAGGATTGAGCAGACCCACGAGTCCAAATCCAGATAGTGAATGGTGGTTTGATACCTGTACAGATGCTATGCATACCAAGCATTTCTTTCTTTTTTATGCAGGTGAGTGTTAATCCACATTATAAAAAGGTTTACTAGGCAATAAGTAAGTTACTTGGACGTTCTTCACTAATCATAACAGCAGCTAGGCTAATTGAAAGAGACGATAAACAGGCTAACTCGGTTTGTACTTAGCAACATGGAGGATTTCGGCCACCCGAGGCTTTGAGTAAACATTAGCGCCATTTTTCTTAATGAACTCTTCACCCAATAAGTAATTCATGTGTCCAATCAGATTAGACGCTACAAACACGTCATTAATTGACGCTAATTTGTCCGTGTTTGGTTGTGTCCCAATTCTCATACTAATCCAATGAAGTCAGTTCACGTCAAGTTTATTTTTATAGCAGAACATTTACTTAAATCACCTTCACGCACATATAAACTCACATTCCAAAGTGAACAGAGCCTCAAGTAACGGTGGCAAGGAAAAACCTTGGCTAGCCCAAGATTAAACACGATTGTTTGGGACGCATCCTATGTGCTCGTGATCTCGAGCCGTGGATTTAAGAGGCCTCGTGTAGGCTTCGGCAGGGTTTAAAAAAAAATCCATACAAAATAAAGTACAAATTCATCCCTTTGTGTTTAAAGAAAGTCTAAAGTCTGGTGAAAAGCTAAAAGCGTTTTATACTTGGCATGGTTTTTTTATATTACAATTATCAAACAAAATAGGAAGCCAACAAGCGACAAATAAAAATATCTTAAAATGTCAGAAAACAATCGTGACCAAAGTTATGACTGGCTGGCACGTGCCGTGTTTGGTCCAAACGTTTAACAGAATTAAAACGCAAAACGCATAATAATAGAAGAAATCAGAAGTCTTAATTTAACCAAGAACAGCATTTGGTTAAGTGAGAAATACGAGAAGTTTTTCTCTTTAAAACACACAACACCCTAAGCTATAAATAATATTTTATATATAATATGCATTTTTGTACAATTAGGTTGTGCGAATTGAATTTAGAATTAACTCACAAATTAGCGTTATAACATGGCCGTCAATTACCTCCCATAAAGTCATAAGCACGTGCACATATGCCATACATTAACTCATGTATATGTATATATATTGATCAATTCCTCTAGAAGGTAGGAAACCAAAACGTTATCCCCAATAAGCTCTGGGATACACACCTCTACCCTACTGAGGGTCGTTTGGGCTCTATCCTGCTAAACCTGTTCACTATTTTAGGGACGTTTCACAGATCAGACATTATCATAGATGAATGTATTTTAAGGTTTATTCAAATTATTATTTTTTAGGTGAATTCAAAGTTATATGCAATAAATATGTTTTAACACGTAAAAAGCATGCTTATAATTAATAGTAAATTAAAAAAAACATTGCAGAAAACCATTCGAGCAAATATTCACAAACGCAAACACCCCTAAAAGCTTGAACAAAGGACCAGGCTATGAGATACAATACCAATCAGAGAAAAGAGAGCCGCACTCAAATCGTGTTCTCTTTCACATACATTTGGATAGCACACCTAAAGTGCCACGTTGTGACCGGTTCTCGTGCTATAGAAATAACCGGCATAGTGATGTAGAAATAATAAAAGGTTTTACACACAAAAGGAAAGGGGGAACAACAAACCTTCAAATTTAACCAAACAAAAGTGCAGGCTTGTGATAAAAAACAACAATGCAACACGTCTTATTATAAAACAGTTCAGAAAAATAGGATGGGATTTCCTTAGATGGACTTCACACCTATGCGAACAAAAATAAACGCTCCTTATTTTGGTCTGGAAATTGATTCACTGTTCATTTTACAATTGTGCGATAATATTGAAAGTGTGCCCAAATGGTGCTCAAACATTATGCATCTCCAAATCTCTCTTTTTTTTTTTAAATCTTTGCATCATACTGGTAACACTGGAAGAGACTGGGATTTAACCCTAATCATATGTTAAAACAGATCTCATCATATCTACAAACGATTTTATTGTGTTCTATCACAGAGGCCATACGCTGTATTATAAGTAACACCGGCGGTCCGTTTGAACTAATCTCTCTCTCTCTCTCTCTCTAAATAGCAAATAGACTTTTGTTAAAGTCGTAGCGAAGACTGAGAAGCCTAACATGTCAAAACGTGTCGAGGGCGAGCTTTCTCATGTGAAAAGTACATTGCTAATATTGTGGAATGAGACAGACCCAGCGCGGATGTGTTTCACTGGCTGTTTACCGCATGCAGATAAACGCTTAGTGCAGGTGATCAATCAAACATGAGCAGCTCATTTCCTCTGAGAAGTTGCATCACTGAAGGTCTGCTTACTTTATCAGTAATTAAAGCCTGATATAAGACTCCGCAATATATGGGTGGGTGAGAGAATTGTCACCTAACCATTCTTACTTTCGTTCTTCCTTTCTCATAGACTGTATGATTCCATGTATTTGATTTATTTCTCTCTTTCACGTGGGCTGTATTTGATTCCCTGTGCTTTGCTATTTGGGATACGTGACCCAGAACTCAATAAGAAATTAAATACATTATTCGTAGAAGGTGTAACAGATACATTATATGATGGCTCGTTCATCGCAGCATTCATCGGTTCTTTGACGAATCTCAACAGAACACACTCACTCCTTAACTCCCGTCTTGTTTTAATCGAACACGGAATAGAAATAGAAATGGAAATAGAAATAGAATTATTTTGGGCAGCAAGATCCTCTGGTTTTAGTAATGGAACTCAGCTAAATGTGTCCTGCCTAACCAACATGGTTGTGTCTTGCCATTTGCTTTTGTTTTCAACCAAAACCCTATAGTCATCTGCTTTCTGTGTGTGTGTGTGTGTGTGTGTGTGTGTGTGTGTGTGTGTGTGTGTGTGTGTGTGAGAGAGAGAGAGAGAGAGCGAGAGAGAGGTGTAAGAAAGTCTGCATGCACCCTGAGATAACATTTTACTCATCATAAATAGTTAAAGAATAGAAAATCAATATGTGGTGTGCAATATCGATATTAATAAGGTGTATGAGAAACACTGCAGCATCTTGGCTATTCAGTCAATACCTGGTATACTATAGTATCCCACATAGCATTTCTAAGTATGGTATATAGTATGGTGTTCGGCTCGTGTCATGAACGTTAAGTGATTCATACCTGTATTTCTTCATAGCGGTGGAGCCATTGGTAACTCTCCTTTGTAGAAGTCTTACTGTCAATACCATGAAACCTAACCCTTATTTGAAGTAAATATTTGAGGAAACTGAGAAATCATTACAGAAACGACGTCTTAAAAAACAAACTTGGGGATTAATTTGAGACGACAAAACGAACAGAGAGGTGACAGGTGGGTATAAATATGAGGTGACAGGTAATGCCACAGTGGTGGTGGAGTTAATCTATGCAGACATGGAGAGAAGACTGGATGGCTGAAAAAAGCTCCGACCTGGACCAAATATACACACAGATTAGTGTCCCATTATTAGGTACACTTCCTCGTTTGTGCACTCATTGTCAGTTTTATCAGTTTCATTTACTATATAGAGCCACTTTGTAGTTTCATAATTACAGACTGTAGTCCATCTGTTTCTCTAAATACTTTATTTCCCTGTACTCTGTTCTCTAAAGGTCAGGGACACCCCCCCTCCCCCAAATCAGATCACTTTTTACATGTTGGATCATTTTCTGCAATGCAGTGACACTATTGTGGAGGTTGTGTGTTAGTTTGTGTTGTTCTGGTCTGAATGGATCAGACGTAGTAGTGTTGCTGGAGTTCATTCTTCACTGTGCACCCTATCAATCTGTTATCTGTTATCAACACACACTTAACACACCATCACTACGTCAGTGTCACTGCAGAGCTGAGAATGATCCACAACCCAATAGTACCTGATCTGTGGGGTTCCTTTAAGGGGTCATATCATTCGAGATCAGAGTAAAGAATAGGAATAAAGTAAAGTATGTAGAGAACTACAAAGATTGAACTACAAAGTGCTTCTGTATTGTTCGTGATGCTCATAAAATGGATAATGAGTGTAGAAATAAGGTGTACCTAATAAACTGATCAGTGAGTGTATATTACTATTGGTATAATAAATTAATGTCCTTTCCCAGGAAAACTAGTTGTGATGCTGGAAGTAGGCGTGGTCTAATACATTAGCCCACCAGTGAAGTGACCTGAGTTTAAGTCCTGGTTGTGCCTTCCTGTTTGGCTCTGCCTGAGGGAGAAAAAGAATAACAGAATGATCACACTTAAAAGTTATTCATGAAGCTGCTCCTACTCTATAGAAATTCAACAAATCTCAGATATGACCTTTTTGTATAATAGCTGAATATTCTGGTTTTGTGAAGCATACCAAAAATAATTTTAAAAAAAATACCGGAATATTTTTCTTTTGTGTGTGATAGAATCCTCCAAAAACATGATATTTCCACGATCAAATTATTCCTATATTGCTTCTTCTTGGTCCTGGTAAAGAAAAATTCTCCTTTAACCGCTAATTTGGCATTTTTAGCTGATATTTGTTTTAGAAATGCAAGGAATGCTTCATTCAGCTGTCAAGTGAATTCTTGGTGGCGTGTATGTGTAGAATAGTGGTTATTCAAGATATTTTCTTGCCAGGGATTGTACAGGGAGTTACAGTCCCAGACATTTTCTTCTTGTGTCATCTTCCTTCTTTCAGATACTGCCACATCTTTTTTTTTTTCTATTCTACCATATAAAAATAGTTTTATCCTAATATAGAAAGATAGAGAGCAGCGAGGGGTCAGGAGATATTCAGACGAGCTGTAATATTCACTTTAGCTATCAGCATCATATCTGAGTCTGACAGGATTGAAGATGGAAAGATCCACCAGTGAGTCCTATAAATAATGTACTGTGTGTGTTTGTGTGTGTAACTGTACCATGTATTAAAATAAAAAAAAACTTGCTAGTCCCCACAAGGAAAATATATAGTTTTCATTTGCAAATTGTATGTTATTCGTTTATTTATTTATTTGTGTTTCAGATCTTTTTTTTAAACTTTCATTTGCATATCCTTTTTTTAATGATCTTTGAGAGCGAAAATCGTGCAGTGTGAAGATTCATATTTCCGGCTGGCAATGTTGTGGGATCCTCCACCTCTCGTTGTTATGCTGTCCATCACTATGCCACGCCCCTCTCAGATGATGCCCCGCCTCCCATGCTAAAGCAGAGTCAAAAGTCTGAAACTGAAAAACAAGAATCTGAAAGTGAAAAAAGGGATCTGTAGCCGGAAAAAAGATATGAAACCCAAAAAATATAAGATCTGAATCTGAAAACATAAAATTTGCAACTAAAAATATAAGATTAAAAAAATTTAAATAAACATGAAAGTAAAAAATGAAAATAATGTTAATTTAAAAAATAAATCCAGAATTGAATTAAAACTGCCCTATGCTTATTTTAATTATGAATACATTATTGAATCTCAAGACTTTAGTTTCAGATTTTTTTTTCTTCAAATGAACAAAACTTTTGACCCTCATTCAGCTCCAGATGGAAATGGCTAGAAAACGACAATCGACAGTTAAGACTGTTAAGTCTGTAATGCAAGTTTTTCTTTGATATAGTTGTACTATGTGAATGTTACTGTATTGTTACACTATTGTGTTTAAATACTGTAGGTTCTGTACGCTCAATGCCCACTTGCCCGACTGCATGAAACTGTTTCCTTATGTAATATTTTACAAATTAACCACAGCAGTGCAGATTACTGTCGAATTTCCAGACCAAAGCTTGTCTGACTAGTCGGTTTCAGGATCTCATTGTTACTAATGGATGCCCTGCACGACTATGCAATCCCTATTATTAATACAATATCAATAAACAACACTCTGTATTATTATTATTATTAGTTTGAATTTTTAAGTAATAGCAGTTTGTACACTATGCAGAACAGTATGTACCTGTGTGAAACCACAGGTTACATCATGTGCAAATATTCTTGTGCATGTAAAAACATACAAGCATACACGCCCACACAAACATACCCATGCACAAAAATGAATTTGGGGTAATATAGAAATGATTATGATTTATGCACTACAGAGCTGTCACCCTGGTCGAAACATACTTCACATATAAATGTTCTAAAAACATCATGCAAATGGATCAAGTGATTTATGTATGTAATATATTAGGAAAAAAGTTAAAAACACCCATTTATTAAATGGATCACTGTTGTGATGTAGCATGCTGGGATAATGCTGAACATACTGCTGCCGTACTGCTAATTTGGTTTGGCTCAAAATTTGCACCACATACTTAATTCCAGTGGTTTGGTGATTTCAAGCACAAGTGCTGTTTTGTTTCTTTAGCTGGTTTGCGCACTTACTGGTTGTAGTCCCACAACGTCAACATAAATACACCAGTACACCAAAATACAGCTAAATAAATTACAAATACTATGTATAATGTAGACATTTTTGGAGACATAAAAACTTTAATAGAACTTAAAATGTAAAACATCTATCAACATTACTTACATAGTTGTTTTACGCCCCCCTTGCTGTTTCACTGGGCACAGGCAGAGATGCAGTAGTGATTGAAAGTTTGTGAACCCTTTAGTACGATCTATAATTGTGTAGAAATATGACCTAAAATACAACAGGTTTTCACACCAGTCCTAATATGATCCAAAAGTTACATATCTGTAAGTGACGAATCCTCTAAGATCTATTAAATACAGTTGATTCCGGTTAATGGGACACGATCGTTTTGTCCCAATAACCAGCTGGTCCGATTAAACTAACATGCCCTGTGTTACAAGACGGGACGTGCTATGTAACAAATTAACTACTGTTGCTTACACAAGCATAATACTGTAAAAAACAAGTTCTTTGACGCGCTTTTGCTGTGGCTAAGTGGTGACTTGTGGTTTCTTTTTTTTGTAGTAAATGGAAATGTTAAGCAAAGACCTGTAGGTGGCAGTAGAGGGCTGGGGGAGAAACTCGGGAGTT
>JAVSBV010132677.1:0-17290 GCA_033117975.1 Parotocinclus spilosoma
TGTTAAGTAAAGAGAACGTTCCATTACTTCAGCATGCTGCTTGATTATTCAACAGTTAAAAACACTACAATAGCGTATTTACTTAGCGGATGAATACTCACCAAAAACGAAAAGTAAGACTAGAGCATCGACCGCTACTTGCCGACAAGACAAGATTCAAGCCCTACGATGCCACCCAAACGTTCTGCAAGTTCTGCGGCTAGAATAGTGCTTAAACACTTAAATAAACATAGCGTCCCTACTTTGCGGATTTTCGTTTATCGCAGGTGGTCGCGATAAACGAGGGAACTCTGTACATCAAAGTTGCACGTCAGTGTTTTTTTTGGGTTGTTGATATATTTCTACAGAATGGATTCTTAATGTCTTCATCTTTATATAAAGTCTTTCCTTATGCACTGAGGAATTTACATTCTATGGGAATATGTTTTATTATTATGGTAGTATTGCAGGAAGTATGTCAGCATGTTCACTCCATGACTTGTGAGTCAAAGAAGAATGATCTGTTGGACATTATTCCAATTGACTGGTCTCGAGGGTTTAGCTGATTTGGTACTTGTTTCTGTTTTCTATGAACCCAGTTTAATAAAATGCAACATTATACCTTTGTAAATAAAACAAATTATTATTATTATTTTTTTTTACTCAGTTCAACAGTCAAGAAATGAACCTATGAAGGCTGAGACAACTAATGTTTCTTGTTACAGTAATATTTATTGCATTTTAATCATTTTGCTTGTAATATGAACAAGTATTTAAAAATGTTATACAGGTAAAAAAAACGCATAAATGTTCAAATCATTTAACCTGAAAAGAAATCTTAATCTTTGTTTTTGTAAATGTAATTTTTAAGTAATGTAATATTTACAAACTTTAATAATAACTAACATTTTAACTGTTTTATTTCACATTTTACGCCTACTTTTAACAAGATTTTAAATGGCATTTCTGATTTTTTATTTGATGGAGTGGAGTTTTCACCTGTACTGGTATTGAAGTTCAAGGAGTCTGCATCATCAAGAGAAACAGAGCCACCGATGTCTACTGAGGGGTCCCATTCCAGTACCAGCTGCTCCTGACAGACCTGAGGGTTGTTCTGGACCAGTGAACTTATGCTGTGCTCTCCACTGCCATCATCATCTAGTACGGTCTCAGAGGGACAACCTGAATCTGGACACAGAGCCCAGTCCTCCTCAAAAACCTAAAACGAGAATCAGAAGCTTATGTCCATGTTTTAACAGTGCTTTAGCGGCTAAGTGTAAATCATTTGAAAATTAGAAAAGGCACTGGATTTGACATCATCATCAAGGCAAGGCAAGTTTATTTGTATAGCACCATTCATAGACAAGGCAATTCCAAGTGCTTTAGGCTGATCACTGCTTTAAAATTGTTTTAGTTTTCAAACAAATATACTGTGAGTCACTAATATTGTAAGGAACTACCTAATAATAAGGGGAAAGGGACAACCATATGTCAACCAGTGACAGACAAGACATGTGGGTAGCTGCCCAAAAATACAGAAATGACAGTAGTGACATGCCATGGTGAGACAAGACTATCAGCTAGATATTTTCTCATTCCTACCTATTGCTAGATGGAGTACAGGCAGCAAACTAAAGTGCACCCCGCACACACACAAAATTAGGGGATAATTTAAAATACCCCAACTTTAATTTGTTTGAGTAGTAGAAGGTTTATGTGACAGTGGTCAATAGGTGTACATACCACACAGTTACATGAAGTGAGTATGATAGCTGATTCAAAAACAATCTCACCATATACTTAATTTTCTTTCTTCACTACTATTGTCTTTTAGTGCAAGCTGAAAATCTCAGCATTACAAATTCTTTCAAATCCTACAGCTCAGTAATCGTTGTTTTTTCAGACAAACCAAGACTGTCTTGCAAAGATTTCGAAAATACCTTTTTGCATAGCAGCAACAGAAAGTAAATGAAGCAACAAGTCAAAAATTCACATGATGCTGTACTGAGAGAATGGGTTCCATTCCCAATTCTTGCTTGCAACATGAAGGTTGACTGGTGCATTTGTGGAACACTGTGATGGACTGGCAGACTGTCCAGAGTGTCTCCTTAATTCCAGATTAGACTCAACACTCTGCTCAATGCTGCTGCTGTTGTTCACTGGGTGTGGATTATGTGCATTATAATGCCAACATAAATTCATTAAATGTCTGGATCATCTAAACAGCTACAGCTCCAACTACAATCACCCCAAAACTGCTTCAGTATTCAACTAACAAATCTCTCACGCAAAAGATATGGGGAAATACGCTGTCAATTCATGTCTGGATATCCGGTGCATGACACTGTAACCTTTACATGCCTAGTGCATAATGAGCATCAGTGCTGCACATTTCCAGCATGATTTGCTTCAGCCTGCAGACAATAGCTCTCACATAAAGCCTTTCACAGACAGTGCATGTATTGTTCAAGGCATGCTTCTGTATAATAGAACTGTTCCAACTATTCACGGCACAAACGAGATTTTTAAGACTTGCAGTATATGAAATTAAGAAAAATTACTGTTTAACCAAAAGTGGATATTATACATTTAACAGTTTACATTTAATGCTATTGAGCCAGTATACTAATGAGCTCTACAGACACACACAAAACACACTCACTGGTCA
The DNA here is from genome assembly GCA_033117975.1 of Parotocinclus spilosoma. NCBI lineage: Eukaryota > Metazoa > Chordata > Actinopteri > Siluriformes > Loricariidae > Parotocinclus > Parotocinclus spilosoma. Next base: position 2,648 of record JAVSBV010132677.1, read on the forward strand.
CTGAGCTACACTTCTCCCCCCCCACACTCGTTTTCCATTGTTCAGTCCCATATACACTGCTCACAAAAAATAGGGGATATATATCAAAATGAATATAAAGTGATTCAAAATAGAAGCTTTTGGTTTTATTTCTTTAAACAAGATCCTCAGAAAAGCAAATGAAGTCAAAGAATGTTTGATTACGAAAATGAGAGCTCATTTATCGTGATTGAGTAAATAACAGAGGTGAACAGAAACATGTTAAACTGGATGCGAGTCTCACACATTGACTGTTCAGCAGAGTGTATGGTCACCCAAGACTGACAAAACACAATGACAGTGACAGGGCATGGTCTGGAGAAGGTGAAGACCAGTCAACGTGTTCGAATTCTGCCTTCTGAAGCATGTTGTTGATGAGATGCGCACGGTGGGGCCTTACATTATTGCCCATGAAAAGAAAGTTGTTTCCAACTGTTCCACAGCGTAGGGTACCACCATGAGGTGCAGAACCTCATCTTAGTATCTGACAACAATCAGCAATCTAGTTCTGATGACATGGACGTGACACACTTTTTGGTGTTTTTGCATTTTGTTTGCATTATAGAACAACTTTCTTTGACTTGTCATTTACTTTTCTGTTTATAAAAAAAGATCAAATGCTTCTTTTTAAAAATCGCTTTCTTTTGAAATATCCGGCAATTTTTTTGAGCAGTGTAAAAGCATTTTATAGTTCTACAGTAAAGACTGTTCTGTTCCTCTACATATACACTGCTCACAAAACTTAAGGGATACTTTAAAATGAAATACTCCATTACTACATTTCCCCTACTTTTTGTGAGCAATGTACTTTGTTAGTACCGGATTCTGTGGTGGTACTGTGGGGTAAAGTGGACTATTTTCAGTCCCGTAGTGACACTGAAGAGATTAAAAACTCAGCAACACTTCTGTGTCTGATCCACTTATATCAGCACTGCACACAATAACACACCACATCAGCCATTGCAGTGCAGAGTGACAACTACAATTACTTGCTACAAAAGAGCATCTATTAATAAAATGGACAATGAGTGTAGAAAGGAGGTGTACCCAATTAAGTGATTGATAAGTGTATGTACTAGGTGGTGTCCCGATCGATTGGCAGCCAATCATTATTAGCTGATTAACATGACCAAGCATTTGATCGGTGTATGCTCATCAATGCCTTTCATTGCCGATCACAAAAACCGATCACTTGTACTCTGCAGACTGCCCAGGCCTTGTGTGCTGTGTTGTGTCCCCGCCCTCTTTCCTTTACACTGCACAGGCACGCGGTGGCAAAACATAAAAATGTGTCGTGTAAAACTTTTACACGGTCTGTAAGAGGGATGTAAAGTTTTCATCCTGCAGCACAGGCAAAAAATACCTTGTGGGGGCAGTACATTAAAATGCTTTACATACTAATTTAATACATCATTTAAATAACATAGTATGGCGAGTTGAGGCTCAATGCAGATAATAAAAAGAAGGAACCTGATGCAGCAACAGTCAGACGGCAATTAACACAGCCACTTGCCAATACTGGCCTGTATGAGCTCGACAGTCCGAAGGCTAAGCAAATAACCTGAAAAATAACTGAATTCATCAGGTTAGATGACCAGCCTTTTTTTAGTGGTGGAAGAATAGTTGTGACTGCAAGTATTTTGCATTTTGTCATTTGGAAAATGTCAGTAAAAACATGTTTTTGTCAAAGATAATTTTATTGTTCCTTTTTTCCAGATCACATAGCCAGTAGCACTAATCATAACTAAATTGAAAAGTTTACAGCCAGTGACTGGTACTGGTGATCGGCAGTGATTGGCACTCATGGGAGATTGGCAGCATAAAACATGATTGGAGCGTCCCTTGTATTTACACATGCAGATAATATATAAAACATTTAAATATCACATATTGAAGTTGCATAATCTAGCAGTTAAAATTAATCTATACACTGAGGCCCAACTGAAACAAATTTTAAGATTCAAGGGATCAACCTAAAATAAAACGACATCTGAAATTTGTGTGTGTGTGTGTCTGGGCACATGATGCTGGGTGTGATGTTCACCAGTCTCATGCTAAGAAGGCGTGTGTGGAGGCGACCCAGTCCCTGGAAGACACGACCACAATACAAGAGCAGTTCTTGTAGCTGGTTCTCGATGACCTGGGCATCAGTTGGCTCACTTCTCTGGATTAGCTCTTCCCCCTGCTGGAGCAGTGCATTCAGTCGACCTGCGCTGTCAGATACTGCCTCTTGAAAGCCCTGAAAAACACATGCACACTAGTAGAGACTGATGTGAAATAGTCATATACTGTACAAAACGGAACACGTTGAAAAATCAGCACCTACCTGAAGTTGTCGCACTTTGGCACAAGTATTACTTTCAGAAAAGTGCTCAACCTCAGTCAGCCTCAGGTCCATGTCAGCCAGCCAGATGGCCATTTCTTCTCTCTGCCTCTCAAAGTCTTCACGCTGGAGCACAAAGTGCTTCAAGAAAGCCGGACAAGATCATTAAAAAATATTGATTAACTGATTAGATGTTTTATAAAGCACAATAACAATATGTGGTGCTTGAACATTTGTGAAGCATTAGGAGTTTTCTACAGGGTAAGTCAAAAGCTACAGGACACAGGGTGAGCGTGCTGTATACTGGACTACCACCACAATGTGGCTTGGTGTCCACAGTCCCAGCTGTGTTGCGTGAAATTGGTGATCTTTCTCTGTGTCAGTTGTTGAAGTCTGTGGCTATGATAAAGCAGCGGTGTTCCCCCATCAGAATCATCAACTACATCTTTAGTTACCTGTGACGAAGCCTTTCTGCGTTGTTACTTTTGAACCACAAGAGATATTGCAAATCTGATTGTGGCAATCAATTTCTGAGACAATTTTGGTCTTCTTTGATATGCTACATAATCACCTTGCATTGGAAAAATTCAAATTTTTGGGTCCCCTCACCCATTACTAGCGGGGGTATTCAGATGTCTCCCCCCCCCCCCCATATTTCTGAAATAAAAGGGTGTCCTGTGACTTTTGAATCACCCTGTATATTTCTAACTAACCTAAGACAATTTTATTTTCATACAAGTGAGATCTTCACAATTCTTGAAACTAGAGAAACTCAAATTAAACAAATGAGACAATTTTGATGGTAAATTAATCCAGTATTAGATGCATGTGAACCTCTAAATTAGAGTAGTTTTTAGTCAATATGATAATCAGGTGTGACTGGATAGGGATCAGATAGACCAACTGTGTAAATATGGAAGATATTAAATAGTATAGTTTTTCTCTCCTGAAGTGGTTAACCAACCAAAAGTCACACAAAGTGAGGCATGCAACACTCTTGTGAGATCACAAAGGAACCAAGGCTAACATCTATGAAACTAAAGGTGTCTTGCAATTTACTAATATCAATATTTATGATACCACCATGTATTATCATGTCCATTACCATCATCATTTTGCTCTTCATGAGAACACTGAAGATCAAAATGATGTGCATGGCAAGAATGCAAGAAATAAAAAAAGCCACTGTTCTCCAAAAATAATTGCTGCACATCTGTAGTTTGCTAAAGACCATGTAGACAAGCCAGTAGGCTAAAGGAAATATTCTAATTTCTAGATAAATTAGAACATTTTAATAAACTATGTTAATGTTTTGGAATTGCCTTGTTGATGCCTCACCTCAATCCAAAAAGGCTCACTTTTAGGATAAGTGTACAAATCTGTCAGATATATAGTAAAACGGACAATTCTCAAGAATTCACAAACTTTCAAGCACCACTGTAAGCACAATACAGTCAATAATGTCTTGTGAGGTCAAGGTTAGTTTTTTACTTTTAAAGGTTTCTGAAGATAAAATATTACAATTTTCGCTTTCTTATTCCTTTCATAGATGTAATATACCCAGTGTTTTTTTTTAAACTGTTGGTCAATATCAGATAGATTTGCAGTTTTGATACAGAATAAAACAAAACATTTTCACAGCAACAAAAGCGACAGACAAAAATCTTTGGCAGGTGTGATGTCAGCAGGCTTTTAGACAATTTGTGTCTTTTGTTCACATGATTATGTTTTGCTGTGCGATGCCAAAATTTACAAACATTTATCTTATAACTCATCATGTACCTTTAACCTGCGGCAGATAGAATCCACGGTGGAGTTGAGCTGATCCCAGCGTTGTGCACACTCTTTGGTCATTTTAACCAGCCTGGTGCTCATAGAGCCACTGAACATTCCCAACAAAATGCGACTCCTCTGATTTAGACTGTCCAGCTGGACCAAGTGCAGTCTACCTTCAGTGCGTAGGCTCTGGAAAAACAATGTTACATCGGGTGAGTAATAAGCAAACAAGCCGACTTAACATAAAATGAAAATCTATAGATGATCAGCACCAAAATATGATGGAATATTCCATTTGGGTGCAGTCACGGTATCAGTGATCTGCTGCTGGCACAGCTCAACATGACCCAATAATGGTGCAAATGAGTTTGTTTACCATTTTAAGCAACTGATTCCAGGCTTGGATAATATTATGTATTAATGTCTATGTAAGTGTGTCATGGATTACACTTTTACTTTTACTTTCACTTTTTACCAGTACTGGCTCAGCGAGGAAAGAAAGTGTGACTGAACTGAGATTGTGCCAAATGTACATTTCACCAATACCACCAGTAAGCTTTTGGCATGTGAAATTGTAATAAGATTCTGAGGAAGTTTTATTTTCATTTACAGTATTTAGCAGACGCCCTTATCCAGAGAGACTTACAAAAGTGCATTAAGACATCAGCAACATAATCCATTCTTAATAATCAGGAATCTAACAAAAATACACTTCTGAAAGGTTGTGCTTTTTAAGAGAAAGAAAGACAAGGGTGTGTGTGTGGGGGGGGTGGGGTGGGGGGGGGGGGTTAGTTGAGGTAAGTGCAGAATAAATTGGTACAAGTGGCAATTCCTGCACTCTGGTGGGACCTGCCTACGATGTTAAAGACAACCAGAGCGACGCCGAGCCGGAAGAACATCCAACCAGCACCAGAACATCAGCTCTGAGGGGAAAAAAAAAAAAAAGATGCCTTCCTTGTTTCCTTAGAGACGGGGGACCAGTCGAGCAGTGCTAGAGGATTGGAACGAGCAAGGTGCGGTAAGTGCAGGCCCATTTTTAGCTTTGTAAGCAAGCATTAGGGTCTTAAATCTGATGCGAGCAGCTACAGGGAGCCAGTGGAGAGATCGGAGCAGTGGTGTAGTGTGTGAGAACTTGGGAACACCTCACAGCTACCTGGTTTGATCCTGACCTGAAACGTGCGAGTTTACTCTGGGTGCTCAGGGTTAACTGACTACGCTAAACTGGCCTGAGGCATGTATGTATGACGAGTTCACATGTAACTTTGTGCTTGTAAATAATCTCGTTCCTGACGTGAATAGCCATCGAAGCTAATGTAATGTAAAATAAACAAACATGCAAACAAAACAAGACAGTTCAGTGGCCACCTCACCTCAAACCTCTGCAGTTCTTCTTTTGCTGTGATGTATGGAACATTGCTGGAGTTTGGAGCAGCTGCCAATTTCTCAGCAAATCGCAGCCAGTCATCCAAACAAGTGTACTCCTTCATAAACTTGTGCCACAGCATCCACCTCCTCTCCAATCTAACAAACCGGTGCATAGAGCAATGAAAAATCAATACGAATCGGCACAAACAGAAATCTTTTACAAACTAATAAACCAGATTGTGTACCAACAGTGTCAAAGCGTAGTCAGTTACTTACTGCACGCATCCTTCAAGAGAGAAGTCATCATCTTGGCTTACGTCTGCTAGTGACAACCAGTCTTTGGATTCCTTCTGTGGGTAATCATATTCCATGTGATCGCCATCAAAGTGAATTTCTCCAGTAGGCTGGAGGTCCAGATTACTCAACTGAACATTGTGCATTTGCTCCTCATTTTCCATATAAACACTTCCTCTCAGACAGGTTAGAGCGTTTCCATGCTCACCACCTTTTAGTGCTGTTTTTCCTTGCATAGCTAAGCATCACCTGGTGGCAAGAACACAGCAGAACAGGAGTTAATAAAGCTCTGACTTACTGAAATAAAGATCTTACTCGATGAGAAACAGGATGAAGTTATATAAAAATATGTAACAGAATTAAGTACATTTTTAATTTTAATAGCCAAACAAGAGGGATATTGTAAATATTTTGGATTTTTAATAGGGTATCACATAGCAGAGAGGAGCAGAAAAATTAAGTTTGAGAATACTTGGGAAGCCAGTTCAATTTCTTCAGGTCCTTTATCACCATCAAGCTTAATCTCTGGGTGTTGAGGTATACTAATGCCACTTTTCCATAGCCACCTTTAGAAAAAGACTGAGCTTGGAAACAACTCTTTCAGAGCCATAGCCTGAAGCACATGGACACTTTTCAATGCTCGTCAAAATTAAAGAGCAACGATATAAACACGTTTCCATTTTAGGGTCCAAGCTTCTTTGAAAAAGTTAAGAGATGTGCATTTAAACCTATGTAATAAATAATAATAAAACATCAAACAGACCATCCTGACTAAGGACAATAAACATGGGAGATGGTATATCAAGGAACAGATAAGTTCTGCAATCTGCACGCCAATGTTTATTCTTCCCTTGCTTCTACATATTGCATCCTTAGATTTTACTCTTTTAAATGTATCATGTTACATCACAAGTGGGAGGGTGACACAGTGGTTCAGTGGGTAGCACTGAATAGAAGGTCCTGAGTTCAACCCCAGGGTGGAGTGGCCTGGGTCCTTTCTGTGTGGAGTCTGCATGTCCTTCCATTGTCTGCATGGGTTTACTCAGAGTAATCAGAGTTCCTCCCACAGTCCAGAGACATGTGTGTTAGGTTAATTAATTACTCTAAATTGTAATTGACTTGAGTGAGTGTATATATGACTAGTCCTGATATAACCTTTCGTGTGTCACTAAACAAACAAACAAAAACAAACATCATAAATGGCATGCGTTATAGTGAGTAAGAAGTTATATTTAGTTGAGCAGTTAGATAACCCAGGTCAACTAAGGTTAAATGGTAAGACAGCTAATATACTTGGCTTGATGCACTAAATTATATACTACTAAAAAAAGCTTCTCTCGGTTTCCCACCCTTGTTTTGCAGCACATAAATGCTAAAGTAAACAACAACATTTAAAGCTCATAAGCCCGTAGAATCCCATAGAACCTCTTCTGGCAGGCAAATGCCAAGGGTTATGCAACTGCATAGCTATTAATTGATTGGCATAAAGCATACCAATGTCAACCTATAAAAAAAAGCAGTATACTGATTATATATAATTATTTATATGCATCTTTATAGGAATACAAATAAATAGAAATACTGGAATAGAATACAATATACTGGAAATTTGTATGAAGTAGTAAAAATAAATGAATGTCATTTATTTTTAAGTTAAGTTAAGAAAAGACTCCAGGGGCAGTATTGAATCACCTGGAAAAAAAAAAGAAATAAAACAAGTGCAGAAAGGATCATGGTATAATATACCAGAAAATTACTTCATAAAACAAGATAGCCTCCTTAAAAGAGTGCTTAGTGCCAAGTGAGGTCACATTAATTCCTGACATTTGCTAGTAGAAGCCATTTTGTTCAGAAATGTGTTTTCATTTTGTGTACGTTTCCTGTATTTTGTAACGTGTTTCTAATAAAAAAGAATATTAAAGAAATAATTCTATATGGTAATTACAGCATTGCTAAAACAACATCTAATGGTGGCCCAAGACTTGTACACAGTACAGTATGCCTACAAACTAATTTACTACCATGTCTGTTCTTTGTAGACCTTGATGCAAAATCTATGAGACAATATTTCCAACACAAAAAAGTCCATAAATCAGTTTTGTACCGGTTAGCCAGAGGTTTCAAGGCTTCCACCACAGCTTCAGCAGTATATAGCACCAAGCAGATCTTTCTTCTCACATTCCTCCAAAATGTGTCAGAGCGAGCAAGGTGGGTCACAGAGCCATAGCCTCAAAGTTAGAAATGATACACTCAAGTGCCTAAGGGCTAAAGATATAGTCTTTTTCTAGCTCATAGAAGGTTCTGCATTGCCTCAACCAATGCACAAGACTAATCCCTTCTTTCGGTCACCCACTAGACCAGAATAATAGAACAGACAAAGTCTGTTTTTCTGTCATAGGTTGAACAGAAGTTTCCTTAAGCCATAAAGTAGATAGCACAAAGCCATAATTTACAAGTAATCTTGCTTCTCACCTCAGTCACCATTGTCTTCGGTATACTTGGGCTCTTGGCTTTTCTAAAATGACTCATTTTTCAGTGTTTGGTAGAACAGCTGTGCTGCAATCTTCCTCCTGTGGAGGACATTAAACCACTAGACCGAGTCCTGAGGTACTGAAGTTGAAAATCAAAAGGCTGAGGTATCGTTTTTTTCTTGACCTCTGAAAATGTGTTGCTCACACCCAAGAGAGAAATCACAAGAGAATATGAACTCTGACTACACATCACTTTTAAGCTCTAGCAGGGGCCAATGACATTGGACTCCAGGGCTTTTTATTTAAGAATTCTTTTGTGGAAGTGATGTGAACTCCACCCTCATAACAGCAAACAACAGCTAAATGACTGCAGGCAGACTCAAAAGTCAACTTTCCAGGTCTTTCATTACATCTCCATTGTCATGCTCTTAGTGCCAGCTTATGTTTCAGAGCAGACTTTTCTTTCAAACACAACCTCCCAACCTCCCCCCAACCTTCCTCTGAATTACTGGTCTGTAAGGTTTCCGATGTACCATAAACAAAAAGATAAACTGAATGAATTAATATTAATAAATAAAACAGAATACAGTGTAAACACTACAACACATTCATTCCTTTGTCAGCTGACAAAAAAGATTCTTTAAAATTTGCCATCTATGGTGAACACACTGTACTGACCGCCCCGTACAGCACTGGGCAAAATGTACTGTAAATATTAAACACAAACACCTTATCTTTATATAAACTCTGCTTAGGCAAAGCAGGTACATCTAGGTACTTTTCCATAACCAGAACCACATTTGGATAAGCCAGAGATGAACAAACACACAACTGCTCGTTGTAATATATGGAGAGAAAGCAGTCTTATAAAAAAAGGTTAAATGATTAACTTGAGTTAACTTGGATACATCACTTCAGTATACACTTCTGTACTAATCTTCATTCTAATCTTTGTGAGCTTTAGTATCTCTTTCACACCTGTCCCTTTTATGATAAAGTGGCTTCTTGGCCGCTACCTTTCCAAAATATTTATATAGATTTATATAGATAATTCGTGATCAAGCTTCTCCAGATTGTAGAAGGGTCAACTTGGCATCATAATAAAGCTGCCAGATGATTCTATTGCTCAAGTCTATGCAGCACTTGAGCAATAGCAAACCTTTGCACAGTATTGTATACAAAAAGACATTCCCTCACAGGGAATGCCCCTGTTGCAGTTATTGCTGGCATAAAATGACCTATTTACAGTGACTTTGAAACAACCTCTTTACATATCGTCACCTTCCTAAAATAATGGCCCAAGTCATTTTTTCAGGTTTGTCAGGAAACACAAAAAAAATGAACAAAATATGGAAAAATCTGTTTTTTATTAATTATTTTACTGAAAAAGGGTATAAAAATAGATGACTTTTAACATGCGTACAATAATGTCTGTCAATTATGCAACATAAGAGAAATAAGTGACTTAGGCAAATTCCTGAACGTTTCTTTGTAACTTAAGCAATTTTAAACTTCCAACTTTGAAAACAATGAAGAGTAACTAACAAACTAAGCATAATTCTGAGGAAACATGCTTCTTCTGAATAGTGGAAATAACTTCATGGCCTGGGTAGAGTTTTGTTCTGTTTAGAGCAGCTGCCATTTAAAAAAGCGTCGAAAATTGCTTAAGTCTTATTCTCTTTTGACTTAGGCAAAATAAAATTGCCCAAGTCACACTCTTGACATATGCCATTTTATTGCAGGGGTAAAATCACATGATCTGTTAAACTAAGGACATTGGTGATTTTACCAAAGGTAGACAGCATGGTGAGGGGGTGATTTAGGCCAAAAAATCATTTGAATCAAAAAATGACTTGGGTCATTATTTTAGGAACGTGACGATATGTAAAGTATTACTTTTAATGTGCTTAAAAGCTAAATGCACTGTCTTTATCACAACTGAAATAACGTCTCTAATAGGCGACCAATAGGTTCTGGTCATTTCTGAATTATCCGTCAGTCTGGTTCACTGTGTTGGGGCATGCTATAACTGCAGGAAAATGTTTACTTGGAGCAGTGTTATGTATAAACGTAGTTTATACGAGTTTAACGTCAACGGTTTATTCAGTTGTCCTTATTGTAAGTTTTACTAATATTTTCTATTGTTCCCAGGTTGCAGAGCTGGAAAAATATGCAAATAAATAGATTTGTTGCCCAAACTCTGGGGTGTGTGTGTAGAGCATTTACAGGTTGTGGTCTGAAATTGGCTTTCTGTTTTGCCAAGGGTGGGTTCTTGAGTCTCAGTGCTCCACTGGGTGGGAACAAGGCCTGCAGTTATCAGATCAGGGATGCTCTCCATTTTACAAAAGGTTTTTTTTTTTTACTTGACAGCATCACAAAACATTTGATGCAAAAAGTCAACCAACAGATACCACTGAAAGTACAACATCAATAATGAATACAAATAATGTTAAAATAGTTAATAGCAATAATACCAACCAAATGCAGTACTCAAAACAATGTGTTCAGCCAAATTGTACTGCCTGGTGGACAAGCGGTTTCATAATTTTTGTTCATTTTTATATAGGGCAGAATCTGAGAAGAATTATGCTACAGATATCAAAAAGTGTCCACATTTTTGTATATGCACCTTTGTTGAGGACACAGTTCCACCTAATCCCATCTCTGCCATTATACTTGCACTGACTGGTTTAGAAAGACTGGGTGGCATGGTTCACTCCTGCTCTGTTTCCATCTATCTCTTTCCTAGCCCAAACCTCAGTCCTCCCTCCCTTCCTCTCAGAGAGTGCATTCATTGTTTCCTTAGTGCCACAAGCCCAAATTGGGAACAAAGAGGCCTTTCTCTGCATCCGGACAGGGAGGCAAAGCCAGTGCCAGGACACCTGATCTTATCCAGTGAGGATACACAGCTAGAGATGAACATGAATGCAAACGCAAGCACACACACCTCTCTGTGGAGAATATACAGGAGAGAATACGTTTGGGAAAGCAACAAGTAGAACAAACTCATTTCAACTGCTTCTGCCTCATGAGAATTTTCTTAAAATACATCACTCTCCCTTCACAGAAAATGTAGGTCCCACAATGTTAAGACAGACCCTCTGTGCCCTGATTTGATTTGATCTGAATGTGAAGTGTCAGCTCTAGGGATGGAGTAAAGATGGCTTAATAAAACCTTTTTTACCTAAACTGACAGTACAAATACAGTACTCATTATCTAAAGCCTTGAAAATGACTTCGATTTAATTACATATGGGTCTTTGAAAATTGAATGTTTTCTGGCTACTGGCCAAGTATAGCTTAAACATAAATATGCAAGTTCAAGAACACAGTAAAATAATCAGACATTCATCATGGAATTAAACATTAACCAAGCTCAATAATGATAGCTCAGCTTGATGCTATGATACGTATAAAAATGAGGTTTTGTAAATTGACTACTGTATATCTACAACCCCAAATCAGAAACGTTTGGGACAGTATTAAAAAAAACAAACAAAAAAAATTGTTGCTTACATTGACTTTTATTTTATTGCAGACAATACAAACCTGAGATATTCATATTTTATCTGGTCAATTTAATTTGTTCATAAACATATAAACAAAGAAAGAATTTGCCACTTTGCACAGGGTCGTTGTTGTCGCATTCTTCATTTGTAAATTCTTAACACATTCTTTATTGGGGACAGGTCAGGACTGCAGGTAGGCCAGCCCAGTACTTATACTCATTTCTTCCACAGTCATGCCTTGGTAATGTGTGAAGCATGTGGATTTGCATTGTTTGGTTGAAAAATGCATGGGCCTCCCTGGCAAAAGATCACATCTTTCACGTCAATGTACTTTTCTACATTAATACTACCATCACAGAAGTGTAAATGACCTTTGCCAAGGACACTGACACAGCTCAATACCATCTTCTACAATTCTTCAATAATGTCTTCCGTCCGGAGCACACAACATCAATTTTTTCCAAAAAACATCAGGAATACTGATACATTTGGCCCCAGTAAACATTTTCACTTTGTGCTGGTAAATGTTAAATGTTGGTCATGGTCATGGTTAACATGAGCCTTTTTGGCACATTAAAGTTTTAAAAGCCATTTGTGAACGTAACTGTATTGCTGATAAAGGTTTGCCAAAGTAATCCTTTGCCCATGTGGTCCTATCAGCTATTTTTTTAATGGTTCTTGAGCACATGCGTTCCGCTTAAGCACCCTCGGCCTACGCACTAATACTCCTTCCGATTCTTTAAGGCGTTTAATGGTATTATGCACTGTAGCGGGAGAAATATGCAATCCCTTCCAATTAATGGATGTTTATTAACAAGTGAAATTGACAAAACATATCTCAATTATTAACAATGAAACGAAGTAACACTGTTTTTCATATTCATTTTCCATACTCACCTAAATTTGTGATGATTTGTGGTTGTACAAAATCCCACATTTGAACCTCAATCAAGAAAAACTGAAGTGGTATTTAAAAATTAGGTTTACAGACAGAGCTTTACATTGACCATCCTAACTAACTATAGGACTCATTTAAATGTCATTTTGTAATTCAAAACATTCTACTTGTTCACATAGTAACTGTAGTTCTCTTGTGTACCAGGGCAACCACAGAAAAAAATCATATTTATAGTACAGGGTGCCAATAAAGTGACACTTTAACATTGGTAACAGCAGCGTTGATGTTTGCCACGCCACCTGTAGGGAACTTACTGATTTGATGTAACTTGTGAAAAACCTTGGATCATTGTGCTTAATGTGAATCGTAAAACAACCTCTCATGTACCCTAGTTATTGAGTAATACATTGACTAAAGTGGGACTTATTGGAGCGTATTAACCACCCTGTTTTTCTGCCATTTCATGCAGGCAGCTGTCAAATGACTGGGATACCTCAGATCTGCTTCTGTTGCCAACAGGCTCATGACAGGTATTGAGCACAGACAGCCTCCTTCACTTAATGGTTATGGATTCACTAAAAGACAGACAGCCTGTTTGTCTGTGCAGAAGGCCCGTCTGATATGTTATAATCTGAAGCAGAAGTATTCTCTTAGAAAAACTGAAATAGACACACATGGCTAAAGTGAGAAATGAAGAAAGCATATGCGACTGGAATGTTTCTTAGTTAACTTTAAAAATGAACAAAACCTTCATGTAGCGTAAAAGCAAATACTTTCATGATATGGTTCGAATGCACTGGTAAATCCTCCTACTGGCAATGCCTATAGGCCGAGCAGGAACACCATTAGTCACTCATTCACTACAATAGAGATGAATGTGTGCAGACAACAGAGTGTTGTATTAGTGAAATTTGAGAGCAGGTTTTTAAACCCAAGCTCTGTCCAGGGGGACTAGGAGTTTTATACAGCAGACCCGAAACTGGCCTGTAACCACAATGAGGTGCTCATTAGGACACTTGATATCAGTGGAACCAAAGAGGAAAATGTGAGAATGAAAGGTCAGTTCTGGTAAAGTAAGGCTGACTCTGATAGAGAAAACTAATGTACTCATATGGTTCTTGTACTGGGTTAAATATAAAACAGGACATTTAGAAATATAACAGCCACTAATTACCATATCACTGAAGGACAGAAATTAAACAGACATTTTATGAACTGGAGAAAAAGTAGAAAATACTTTTGATAGAATAAGTCTAGAGCAGGTAATCAGCTCAATCTTTCAGCCAAGTACACTCTTGAATTTTAAGGTTATTCATCTAGACTACGTGTCATAGTAGGGCACACACCGAATTTACCGGGGCACAGCTGTACCCTGTGCTTGCCAATCAGCTGGAAAATTAATGCATAAAAATAAGCCTGTAAAACACAAAATAGTTTACATGATTTAACACTAAATTGGTTGGTACTTTGCCATGGACAAGAAATGCAGTAAAAAATCTAATTAAATTGTGTATTACTGAATTGATTTTGTTTACGATAGCATAACTGATACCTTTTCTACTTTAATGAATGTACTTTGCTCTCGATCTACAGTGCATCCGGAAAGTACACAGCGCTTTTCAGCACAGCACTTTTTCCACATTTTGTTACGTTAAAGCTTTATTCCAAATTGTAATAAATGAATCTCTTTCCTTAAAATTCTACCCAAAATACCCCATTATGGTCATGTAAAAAAAGTTTGAGAGTTCTGAAAATTTATAAAAAATAAAAAACTAAGAAATCACATTTATGTAAGTATTCACTGCCTTCGCCATGAAGCTCAAAATTGAGCTCAGGTACATCCTGTTTCCACTGATAATCCTTGAGATGTTTCTACAGCTTAAATGGAGTTCACCTGTGGTAAATCCAGTTAATTGGACATGATTTGGAAAGGCACACACCTGTCTATATAAGGTCCCACAGTTGACTGCATGTCAGAGCGCAAACACC
>JAVSBV010132687.1:0-17289 GCA_033117975.1 Parotocinclus spilosoma
TAAAAGGAAAATTTGTCCACTGGGGCTCCTGGGGCCCCAGGCAGGTTTTTACAAAGATTAATTGAGATTTCGACCCACCACCAAATATTTTGGCATGGATAGACCCTTTGCTCCATGGTCACTGATACAAATTATTATTTGGGAACTTGAGGACTTTGGCAATGACCTTGGTTCCCCAGGAAGGTCATTTTAGATAACCTAGACAGACTTCAAACTACCTCTATAGAATTTAGTAGACCTTCAGTTGAAACAGAATGCTGTTGAAGTCCCTGAGGTCCTTGACAATTTCCCCAGGTGCAAAATCTGATATGTGATGCTTTGGGGTGCCATGGGTCTGTTGAAGCCCCAGTGCACTTACTAGATCGTTAACTATAATGCAGTGAGATTTTACTCCACCACCACAAAATTGCACAAGTTTGCTTTAAGGGTGCACCCTAAGGTGACTAGCAATGCCCATCAGAACCCTGATGAAAAGAGAAATTTGGCCCCTGGGGACCCAGGCAGGTGTTTGCAAAAGTTCATTGAGATTTCGACCCACCTTCAAAAGGTTTGGCATGTTTGGACCCATTGCTCTATGGCAAAGTAACTGATTCAGCCAGTTTTCGACCTCCAGAATGTGGAAGTTTTGGGCTCGTTTGCACCCTAAGGTGACCTGAAATTCCCTTGAAACTCTTAGGTCTCTAAGATGCAGTGGTGCCACAGGGGCCATTGGAACACCATTCAAGGTCATTGAATGTAATTAAGTCAGAGTTCCTAAATTGCAATGCCTTGTGTTTTGCCATAGGCCTGTGGATAGTGCCCCTACCAAAGCATGAGCTATAATTCAGTAAGATTTTAACCCACCACTACGAAAATTGGCAAGTTTCTTTCAAGTGGGCCCCCTAAGGTGACGATCAATGCACTTCGCACCCCTGTTGTCCCCAAAAGAGAAATTTGGCCCCTGGGATCCCAGGCAGATCGGGACAAAAACTTTGGCAAAGACCTTAGTACCCCAGGAAGCTCATTGAAGATGATTTCAACGTACCTCTACAAAATTTAATAGACCTTGATTTGATACAGAATTCTGTTGAAGTCCCTGAGGTCCTTGACAATTGTCTCAGGGGCAAAATCTGCTATGTGATGCTTTGGAGTGCCATGGGTCTGTGGAAGCCCTAGTGGCCTTACCAGATAATTAACTGTAAATCAGTCGGATTACCACACCACCACCACAAAATTGGACAAATTTGCTTTAAGCAGGTACCCTAAGGTGACCATCAATGCCCATCGGAACCCTAATGTACCCAAAGGGGAATTTTGGCCCCTGCGGGCCCAGGCAGATCTCTACAAAAATTCATTGAGATTTAGACCCACCACCAAAAGTTGTGGCATGGATGGACCCTTTGCTCTATGGTAAAGTCACTTATTCAGCCAGTTTTCGACCTACAGAATGTGGAAGTCTTGGGCCCGTTTTCACCATGAGGTGACCTGAAATTCCCTTGAAATTCCTAGGTCTCTGAGGTGTGATGGTGCCGCAGTGGCCCTTTGAAACCCCATTCAAGGTCATTAAATGTAATTAAGTCATAGTTCCTGAATTGCTATGCCTTGTGGTTCCATGGGTCGGTGGACAGTGCCTCTACCAGATCTATAACTATAATTCACTTAAATTTGAACAAAAGTTCATTCAGATTTCAACCCACCACCAAATATTTGGCATGGATGTAACCTCTGCTTCGTGGCAAGGTCACTGATTTGAATCATTATTTGGGACCCTGAGGACTCTTTGCTCCATTGCAAGGTCAATGAAACAGACAGTTTTCAACCTACAGAATTTGGAAGTCTTGATCCCGTTTGCACCCAAATGTGTGCTGACCTTGATCTAAAATGTAATGCCTAGGAACGTCTTAACTGTCTTGAAAATCTTTGAAATACACCCCTAAACAGATCATTGATGAAAACAAATCAAAATGATGAAAACAAATTTTGGTAGACCCTCAGTTGACACAGAATGTTGAAGACCCTGAAAAACAATGTCCTTGAAAGGTCCTTGAAAAACGCGCAAGGGGCCATGGTTGTTCATTGACTGTAAATCAGATTTTTTTTTCCGTGGCCACACAATTTGAAAGACTTGGTCCTGGATTGTTATTGCCATTCATGTTGTCAGGTTGTCCCTCTCAAAGGCTCACTCTAACCGGAAAAGTAATGCCTTGGGGTGCCATTGGTCTGTTAAATGTCTATCTAAAGTGCTCCAGTTCCCCAACAGACAATTTGGCAATTTTTTCCAAGTGATGATCAATCCCCTTTGGAACCCTGATGTCACTAAAAGGGAAATTTGGCCCCTTGAGTCCCAGGCATGTTTTGGCAAAAAATTCAGTGAGATTTTAACGTACCACCAAAAATTTTGGCATGATGTATCCTTGCTCCATGGCAAGGTCACTAATTCAGACAGTTTGCAACCTACAGAATGTGGAAGTCTTGGGCCCGTTTGCACACTGAGGTTTGTCAGATTTCCACCTACCTCTACATATATAGCACACCCCCTTAAATGTGGGATCACCTTGAAAGGTCTATGAAAGATGCCTCTAACAGATCATTGACAACAATTGAGTCAAATTATTATATTGGCCGCTGGGGACTTTGGCAAAACCATGGTTCCCCATTAAAATAATTGCCAAGAAATTAGATGCATTTCAACCTCGTTAAAATTTGGTTAGGCCCACAGTTGACCCTGAAGTTCCTTAAAAATGCCCCAGTGCCCATAATTGTTCATTGACTGTAAATCAGATAATTTATTTCTATGGCCACACAATTTGAAAGACTTGGTCCTAGATTGCAAATGCCGTGACAAAATTTATTTTCTTAGTTTCTCACTCTCAAAGGCTCTGAAATCTGAAATGTGATGCTTTGGGGTGCCTTGATTCTGTTGATGGTCTGTCTAAGGTGCTCCAGACCCCTTACCAGATCATTATCTATTAATCAGTCAGGTTTTAACCCACCATTACAAAATGTAACAAGTTTTTAAGGGGTATCCTGAGGTGACTATCAATGCCCATCGGACCACTGATGTCCACAAAAAGGAAATTTGGCCTCTGGGACTCCAGACAGGACAAAATTTAATTAAGATTTCGACTCATCACATAAAATCTTGGCAGGGATGGACCATTTGCTTCTTGGCAAGGTCATTGATTCAAATTTTTATTTGGGACCCTGAGGACTACCCCAGGAAGGTCATTGAAGATAAACTAGACATATTTCAACCTACCTCTACAAAATTTGACGTTTGCTTTAAGGGGGCACCCTAAGGTAACCATCAAAACCCTGATGTCCCCAAAAGGAAAATTTGGCCTTTGAGGCCCCAGGCAGGTCTTTACAAAAGATCATTGAGATTTCGACCCACCACCAAATTTTTGGCATGGATGGACCCCTTGCTCCATGGCAACGTCACTGATTCAGACAATTTTCATCCTATAGAATGTGGAAGTTTTGGGCCCGC
Organism: Parotocinclus spilosoma; assembly: GCA_033117975.1. Classification (NCBI taxonomy): domain Eukaryota; kingdom Metazoa; phylum Chordata; class Actinopteri; order Siluriformes; family Loricariidae; genus Parotocinclus; species Parotocinclus spilosoma. Next base: position 3,470 of record JAVSBV010132687.1, read on the forward strand.
TTGCACTCTGAGGTGACCTAAAATGCCCTTGAAACTCCTAGGTCGCTGAGGTGCGATGGTGCCTTGTGTTGCCATGGGTCTGTGGACAGTACCCCTACCTAATCATAAACTATAATTCAGTTATATTTTAACAGACCACTTCAAAAATTGGCAAGTTTTTTTTTCAAATGGGCACCCTGAGGTGATAAACAATACCCTTTGGAACCCTGATGACACCAAAAGTGAAATTTGGACCCTGGTCCCAGGCAGGTCTTGACACAAATTCATTGAGATTTTGACCAAACACCAAAAATTTTGGCATGGATAGACCCTTTCCTCCGTGGCAAGGTCACTGTTTCAGGTAGTTTTCAACCTACAGAATGTCATGGGCCTGTTTGCACCCTGAGGTGACCTGAAATGCCCTTGAAACTCCTAGGTCTCTGCGGAGCGATGGTGTTGTAGGGGCACCTTGAAGACCAATGACTTTAAATTTGTCAGATTTAAACCTATTTCCACAAAATTTGGTAGACCCTGAATTAGTATGGGATGCTGTTAAAGACCCTGAGGTACTTGAAAAATGCTTGGTCATTGACTGTAAATCAGCAAGTTTTTATCTCTGGCCACACAATTTCACAGACTTGGTCCTGGATTGCAAATGCCCTGGGGAGCCTGGAATGTTATTGACATTAATTTTGTCAGTTTGCCACTGTCAAACGCTCACTCCAACCGGAAAGGTGCTTCCTTGGGGTGCCATGGGTCTGTCTTAAGTGATCCAGTACCCCTAACAGAGCATTAAGTATAATTAATTCAGACCCTGACTTGATACAGAATGCTGTTAAAGCCTCTAAAGTCCCTTGAAAAATGCCCCAGAGCCATGTTTGGTCATTGACTGTGCCTGGAGTTTTATTAACATTTGTTTTGTCAGTTTGTCACTCTCAAAAGCACCCCCAAATATGAAATGTGATACTTTAGGGTGCCATGGGCCTGTTGAAGGTCTGTCCAAGGTGCTCTAGTGCCCTAACCAGATAATTAACTATAAATCAGTCAGCCTCCACACACAATTTTTTTTCAAGGCTGACTATCAATGCGCATCGGACCCTGAAAACCCTGATGTCCCCAAAAGGGAAATTTGACCCCTGGGGCCCCAGGCAGGTCTTGACAAAAATTAATTAATATTTCACCTTCCACCAAAAATCTTGGCAGGAAGGATCTTGGATCACTCTGGGTTGGAATGCAATACAATTGGAGCCTGTTTGTTCTATGGCAAGATTTAGTTTTTCAACTTACAGAACACGGAATTAAGCATGTTTGGACTCCAAAGTGACCTGAAAGTGTCTCTGAAAGGCAATAGTGTTGCAGGGCTCACATGAAGGCTAAAGACTGGAATTTTGTCAGATTTCAAATGAACTTTGCAAATACACTTAATACAAAAACACTAACAAATCCTTTAGACTTGGTGATTCACTGTAGATTAGCCAGTTTCTACTCTGGCCACCCAATCTGACAAATTTGGTCCCGGGTTGCAAATGCCTGGAATGTTACTGTTTTTTTTTTTCAGTTTGTCACTATAAAAGGCTTGCCCTAACCTGAAATGGGATGGTGCCACTGGGGCCATTTGAAGACCAATAACTGTAATTTTGTCAGATTTCAACTCACCTCTACAAATATTACCCACCCCCTTAAATGTGGGATCACCTTGTGCTGAAATGCGATGTCTTGGAACGCTTTGGGTCTGTTAAAGATTTTGTGGAAGATGCCCCTGACAGATCATCAGTCAAATTATGAATTGATCTCACGGACCCCCGATGGCATGGAATGTCCGCTCAGGGTTCAGGGCTCCATTTGCCATTTTAGAGTGATGGCTGGACCGAGAATACCACTATGTTTGTGACCTCAGGGTGACCTTAGGTCAAAATTTGATTAATATAATATTGTGTCGCTTACCTGCAAGAGGCACGAGGCCTCTGCCAGGTACCTCAGGGACAAAAAGGCCACCTCAGGGTAATGCTGGGAAAAAGCATACTGAATGTTGTGGCCGTAAGTCAAAGACTGACTGATTATCAGGCTATCTTTCCCTGGATGCCAAATGAACACATTGCATTACACGCCTTTGGACTTTATGGGCCCCGAAAGCTTTCGTGCTGGAAGGTTGAAATATGACTGAATGAGTTGACATGGTCTCCAGCGATCTTGTCATTTATCTCAAGTGGCACCTCAGGGCCAGGACAATGAACTGTCAAGGGCTCCCAGGGGTACCTTAGTAGACCTCTGGAAGTTGCAATAGCATGCTGTAAAAGTAAGTTTGTGCAAACCTGCAAAAAAAAACATTAATTCAGAAGAGGATGTGTTTAATTGCTAGGAGGATTGCAGAAGAGGATGTTATATTAACCCAAGAGCTTAAAAGCATGATTTCTGTAAAACAGCAATTAGACACTAAATATGCCTCATACAGGGTTTAGCCCTGTGCAGTAGTCTTAACCAGCATGCAGAAATTCTGGGTAAACTGGCGATACAACAGTAATTCCGCGGTAAAAACAGTTCTTTCTACTTGAAAGACTGCAGACACTGAGTGCCTCTCTGTAGCAAATGGCATTGTGCACATTTTTATGACACATTAAAAACGATTGCAGACGATGATTTGTTTAAGCAAGCGCTTTAGTGCAGAATGCACTGATTATGCATTTCAGTTCAGCAGACTCAAGCTGTTCTATAGTTTCATTGCAGTAGTTATAAAAAAAATGCTGTACGAGTAATTTTATGTAAACCTGCAAAAGAACATCGTTAAACGCCCTACTTACTTTGCAAGGCTGCCGACACTGTTAACGCTTTCTATCTCAACTTGTACTAGCAAATGGTTTCGTTTAGATGTGTATGACACATAAAGAAGGAGAACATGTCTTTAAACGCATTGACTTAAGAAACAACGAGTTCATGAGTTCAATTAAACTAATCGTACTCGTTAAAAAACTAAACCGTATGCAATACAAGTTGACTTACAGTTAGTGTCTGCAGCCTTGTGAAGCAAGTAAGACCTTTAACGCTGTTCTTTTTCATTTTTACACAAAATTACTCCTACAGCATGCCAGAAAGCTTAGCCCTAACACTCCTAATAATAAGAAAGGCTGTCGACACTGAATGCCGTGGCTCTTCTTTACAGCTGCAAATGACATTTGTGCAAATTGGTTTAAACAAGATGTGTTTGAGCAAGAGCTTTAACTTGTCAACAAACACTAGCATACATTATTACACTTATGCAGCAATAAATCTCTAAATACGACTTCCACAAACTAAGGTCATTTGTGTAAACCTGCAAAAAAAACCTTTCATTCAGCGGTTCAACACAATTCAGTGTTTCAATGTCAATCTTACAATGCACATTTGCTTGAACGTGAAGAACGATTGGAGAAGAGGGTGCGGATAAATAACATCAACTGGAGTTAATCCGCAACACTGATTTCACTTAAACTAATTATGCCTTCTACAAAGTTAAGTCCTACATGTACAGTAGTCCTAATCTGCGTGCAAAACATGTACTTTTGTAAACAGCAGCGATTCAACACGTTTCTTAGTTGAAAGACTGCTGACACTAAATGCATTGTTTTTCTCTCTCAGCTGCTGTTTTAAATTGTATTGTACACGTTTGTATGACGATCTAGTGCAAAGGAGCTTTAAACTCAGTCAGAAGACGACAATAAAGATACTCTTCAACAAGTTTAGCCCTACAGTGCAATAGTACTTACTACTGTTTTGTACTGTGTGCGTTTAATTGCTAGGAGGATTGCAGAAGAGGATGTTATGTTAACCCAAGAGTTTGAAAGCATGATTTCTGTAAAACAGCAATAAGACACTAAATATGCCTCATACAAGGTTTAGCCCTGTGCAGTAGTCTTAACCAGCATGCAGAAATTCTGTGTAAACTGGCGATACAACATTCGTTCAACGGTAAAAAACAGTTCGTCCTTGAAAGACTGCAGAACCTGAGTGCATCACTGTAGCAAATGGCATTGTGCACATTTTTATGACACATTAAAAACGATTGCAAACGATGATTTGTTTAAGCAAGCGCTTTAGTGCAGAATGCACTGATATGCATTTCAGTTCAGCAGAACAAGCTGTTTCATAGTTTCATTGCAGTAGTTATAACCAAATGCTGTACGAGTAATTTTATGTAAACCTGCAAAAGAACATCGTTAAACGCCCTACTTACTTTGCAAGGCTTCCGTCACTGACTGTTAACGTTTTTTATCTGAACTTGTAAGAGCAAACGGCTTCGTTTACATGTGTATGACACATAAAGAAGTGTAGAAGATGTCTTTAAGCGCATTAACTTAAGCAACAACGATTTCATGAGTTCAATTAAACTAATCGTACATGCGTTTAAAAACAAAACCGTTTGCAAGTACAAGTTGAGTTTACAGTTAGTGTCTCCAGCCTTGCAAAGCAACTAAGACGTTTAAACGCTGTTCTTTTGCAGGTTTACACAAAATTGCTCGTACAGCATGACAGAAAGCTTAGCCCTAACACTCCTAACAATAATGTACAACATGTAATGTTGTGTAAACCGGCTATAGAACATTCATTTAGCGTTGAACACATTTCTTTTTTGTGAATGACTGCCAAAACGGACTGCACTGTTTATCGCAGTCAACGTCTGTGTCAATTTGCATTGTGCACGTTAGTATTAGATTAATTGCAGAAAATGATGCCTTAAGCAACATTTTTAAAGTGCTAAACAATCTTTCATGATTTCACTAAATCAGCAGATGACATTAACGATATGGTACAACAAGATTTGCCCTGCACGTGCAACAGTACTTTCTCATCTGTTGAAGCAAATAGCATTTGTACAAATGCCAACCATGTACGACTGCAAAGTGTTTCTGTCTTAGTTACTTTAGCATGTGGCAGTATGCACATTTGTATTAAACATGAAGAACGGTCTCTTTGTTTAAGCAAAAGCTTTATTATCGGTAATCAAAACTGACTTACACTAAATATGCTATCCACAGAGTTTAGCCATAAGATGTGTAGTACTCCTAGAAAGGGTGTTGCTGCAATTTTACTCATTCAGCGTTAAACGCCTTACTTTCTCGAAAGGCTGACGACACTGAATGCAGTGGTTCATCCTAACAGCTGCAAATGACATTTGTGCAAATTGGTTTAACAAGTGTTTAAGCAAGAGCTTTAACTTGTTAACAAACACTAGCATACATTATTACACTTTTGCAGCAATAAGGCACTAAATACGACTTCCACAAACTAACGTGCAGTAGTCCTAAGCATGCTGTAAAGGTAATGCCTGCAAAAAAAAAAAAAAACTTTAATTCAGCGTTTAAACACAATTCATTCTTGAAAAGCTATTGTCATGGCCTGCAAAGTGTTTCAATTTCAATTGCTTTAGCAAATCTTATATTGCACATTTGCTTGAACGTGAAGAACGAACGGGTAATTATCATCAACTGGAGTTAAGCAACACTGATTTCACTTAAACTAATTATGCCTTCTACAAAGTTAAGCCCTACATGTACAGTAGGCAAAACATGTACTTCTGTGAACAGCAGCGATGTGACATTAAATCAGTTGTTTCTTCTTAGAAAGACAAAGACTAAACGCAAGTTTTTCTCTCTCAGCCGGCTATATTTGAGTAACACGTGAAAAACGATTGAAGCACAGAATGTCTTTCGTTACAGATGTGTTAACGCAAAAGCTTAAAATGCATTAAGCATGGTTTAAGACACTAAATATGCCTTTCACAGGGTTTAGCGCTAACGTTCAGTAGATCATTAATTCAGTCAACGTTAAACACCTTACTTCCTCGAACGGCTGACGACACTAATGCAGTGGCTGCTGAAGCCAATGGCCTTTGTACAAATGCCAACCATTTACAACACGTAAAGAACAATAAAAAAGTGTTATTGTCTTATTTGCTGTAGCATATGGCTTTATGCACTTTTGTATTAAACATAAATAACGGTTACAGACAAAGATTTGTTTAAGCAAAAGAGTCAAAACTGAATATAATATATACTAAATATGCTTTCCACAGAGTTTAGCCATAATATGTATAGTACTCCTAGAAAGGGTGTTTACACAAACTGCAAAGTGTTTCACTCACAGTAGCTGTAGCAAATCGTACATTGCACATTTGGATGAACGTAAAGAACGATTACAGAAGATGACATGTTTAAAAGCATTCACTGGAGTTAAGCAACGCTGATTTCACTTACACTAAACATGCCTTCCACAAAGTTAAGAAGAAACCTAAAAAGTTAAAAAGCTGCTATTTAACACGTTATTAGTACTGTAGAAAGACTGATGACACTGAATGCATTGTTTTACTCTCTCGGCTGCTGTTTTTAATTGCATTGTGCACGTTTGTATGACGATCTAGTGCAGAGAAGCTTTAAACTCAGTCAGAAGACGACATTAAATATATTGTTCAACAAGTTTAGCTCCACAGTGCAATAGTACTAACTACTGTTTTTGTACTGTATGTACTGTGACAGATGTTTTGATAAGTGGTTCTTCTTTTCAGCTGCAATTTGGTTTAAGAAAGAGCTTTAATGCGTCAACAAACACTAGCATACATCACTTATTCATCAATTAGGCAGTAAATACGACTTCCACACACTAACATGTGCAGTAGTCCTACAAAACATGCTGTAAAGGATAACTTGTGTAACCCTGCAAAAAAAAAACATTAATTCAGCGTTTAGACATAATTAATTATTGAAAGGCTATTGACATTGTGTATCATTCTTAACTGCTGTAGCAAATCATTTGCATAAACGATTACAGAATATGACGTGTTTAAAAGTATTCACTGGCGTTAAGCAACACTGATTTCACTTACACTAAACATGCCCTCTACAAAGTAAAGCCCTGCATGCAGTAGTCCTAACCAGCATGCATAACGTGTTTCTGTGAAAAGCTGCGATAGAACATTCCTTTAGTGTTAAACACGTTTCTTTCCTGAAAGGCTTCCGGGACCAAATGCAATGTTTTTCTCTCTCAGCTGCTGTGGCAAATTGCATTGTGCACGTTTGTATGAAGATGTGGTTCAGAAGAGCTTTAAAGTGAGTCTGAAACACGGACTGCACTGTTTATCGCTGTCAGCTTTTGTGTCAATAAGAAAAGGTGTTGACGCAAAGTGTTTTACTCACAGAAGCTGTAGCAAATCGTATATCGCACATGGTTTTGAACGTGAAGAACGAGGAGGCGTTAAGCAACGATTATTTCACTTACTAAACACGCCCTCTACAAATGTACATGTACATGCCCTACATGTACAGTAGTCCTACCCAGCATTCAAAACACGTGCTTCTGTAAAAAGCTGCGATTCATCACATTTCTTAGTTGAAAGACTGCTGACACTGAATGTCTGAATGTTTTTCTCTCTCAGTTGCTGTTTTAAATTGCATTGTGCACGTTTGTATGACGATCTAGTGCAGAGGAGCTTTAAACTCAGTCAGAAGACGACATTAAAGATACTCTTTAACAAGTTTAGCCCTACAGTGCAATAGTACTGTATTTTGTAATGTATGTACTGTTACAGATGTTTTGAAAAGTGGTTCCTTTTTTCAGCTACAAATGACATTAGTGCAATTTGGTTTACGAAATAGCTTTAAAGCGTAAATACGACTTTCACAGACTAACATTGTTAGCCTACAAAGCATGCTGTAAAGCATAACTTGTGTAAACCTGCAAAAAAAACATAAACGTTTACAGAGTTAGCCGGGACTGTCACTGATTATGCATTTCAGTTCAGCAGACTCAAGCTGGTCTATAGTTTCATTGCAGTAGTTATAAAAAAAATGCTGTACGAGTAATTTTATGTAAACCTGCAAAAGAACATCGTTAAACGCCCTACTTACTTTGCAAGGCTGCCGACACTGTTAACGCTTTCTATCTCAACTTGTACTAGCAAATGGTTTCGTTTAGATGTGTATGACACATAAAGAAGGAGAACATGTCTTTAAACGCATTGACTTAAGAAACAACGAGTTCATGAGTTCAATTAAACTAATCGTACTCGTTAAAAAACTAAACCGTATGCAATACAAGTTGACTTACAGTTAGTGTCTGCAGCCTTGTGAAGCAAGTAAGACCTTTAACGCTGTTCTTTTTCATTTTTACACAAAATTACTCCTACAGCATGCCAGAAAGCTTAGCCCTAACACTCCTAATAATAAGAAAGGCTGTCGACACTGAATGCCGTGGCTCTTCTTTACAGCTGCAAATGACATTTGTGCAAATTGGTTTAAACAAGATGTGTTTGAGCAAGAGCTTTAACTTGTCAACAAACACTAGCATACATTATTACACTTATGCAGCAATAAATCTCTAAATACGACTTCCACAAACTAAGGTCATTTGTGTAAACCTGCAAAAAAAACCTTTCATTCAGCGGTTCAACACAATTCAGTGTTTCAATGTCAATCTTACAATGCACATTTGCTTGAACGTGAAGAACGATTGGAGAAGAGGGTGCGGATAAATAACATCAACTGGAGTTAATCCGCAACACTGATTTCACTTAAACTAATTATGCCTTCTACAAAGTTAAGTCCTACATGTACAGTAGTCCTAATCTGCGTGCAAAACATGTACTTTTGTAAACAGCAGCGATTCAACACGTTTCTTAGTTGAAAGACTGCTGACACTAAATGCATTGTTTTTCTCTCTCAGCTGCTGTTTTAAATTGTATTGTACACGTTTGTATGACGATCTAGTGCAAAGGAGCTTTAAACTCAGTCAGAAGACGACAATAAAGATACTCTTCAACAAGTTTAGCCCTACAGTGCAATAGTACTTACTACTGTTTTGTACTGTGTGCGTTTAATTGCTAGGAGGATTGCAGAAGAGGATGTTATGTTAACCCAAGAGTTTGAAAGCATGATTTCTGTAAAACAGCAATAAGACACTAAATATGCCTCATACAAGGTTTAGCCCTGTGCAGTAGTCTTAACCAGCATGCAGAAATTCTGTGTAAACTGGCGATACAACATTCGTTCAACGGTAAAAAACAGTTCGTCCTTGAAAGACTGCAGAACCTGAGTGCATCACTGTAGCAAATGGCATTGTGCACATTTTTATGACACATTAAAAACGATTGCAAACGATGATTTGTTTAAGCAAGCGCTTTAGTGCAGAATGCACTGATATGCATTTCAGTTCAGCAGAACAAGCTGTTTCATAGTTTCATTGCAGTAGTTATAACCAAATGCTGTACGAGTAATTTTATGTAAACCTGCAAAAGAACATCGTTAAACGCCCTACTTACTTTGCAAGGCTTCCGTCACTGACTGTTAACGTTTTTTATCTGAACTTGTAAGAGCAAACGGCTTCGTTTACATGTGTATGACACATAAAGAAGTGTAGAAGATGTCTTTAAGCGCATTAACTTAAGCAACAACGATTTCATGAGTTCAATTAAACTAATCGTACATGCGTTTAAAAACAAAACCGTTTGCAAGTACAAGTTGAGTTTACAGTTAGTGTCTCCAGCCTTGCAAAGCAACTAAGACGTTTAAACGCTGTTCTTTTGCAGGTTTACACAAAATTGCTCGTACAGCATGACAGAAAGCTTAGCCCTAACACTCCTAACAATAATGTACAACATGTAATGTTGTGTAAACCGGCTATAGAACATTCATTTAGCGTTGAACACATTTCTTTTTTGTGAATGACTGCCAAAACGGACTGCACTGTTTATCGCAGTCAACGTCTGTGTCAATTTGCATTGTGCACGTTAGTATTAGATTAATTGCAGAAAATGATGCCTTAAGCAACATTTTTAAAGTGCTAAACAATCTTTCATGATTTCACTAAATCAGCAGATGACATTAACGATATGGTACAACAAGATTTGCCCTGCACGTGCAACAGTACTTTCTCATCTGTTGAAGCAAATAGCATTTGTACAAATGCCAACCATGTACGACTGCAAAGTGTTTCTGTCTTAGTTACTTTAGCATGTGGCAGTATGCACATTTGTATTAAACATGAAGAACGGTCTCTTTGTTTAAGCAAAAGCTTTATTATCGGTAATCAAAACTGACTTACACTAAATATGCTATCCACAGAGTTTAGCCTAGAAAGGGTGTTGGCACAAACTGCAATTTTACTTATTCAGCGTTAAACGCCTTACTTTCTCGAAAGGCTGACGACAATGCAGTGGTTCATCCTAACAGCTGCAAATGACATTTGTGCCAATTGGTTTAAACAAGATGTGTTTAAGCAAGAGATTGAACTTGTCAACAAACACTAGCATACATTACACTTATGCAGCAATAAGGCACTAAATACGACTTCCACAAACTAACCTGCAGTAGTCCTAAGCATGCTGTAAAGATAATGCCTGCAAAAAAAACTTTAATTCAGCGCTTAAACACAATTCAGTCTTGAAAAGCTATTGTCATGCTCTGCAAAGTGTTTCAATTTCAATTGCTTTAGCAAATCTTATATTGCACATTTGCTCGAACGTGAAGAGCGATTACAGCAGAGGGTGCGTATAAACTTCATCAACTGGAGTTAAGCCACATTGATTTCACAAACTAATTAGGCCTTCTTTAAAGTTAAGCCCTACATGTACAGTAGTCCTAATCTGCATGCCAAACATGTACTTCTGTGAACAGCAGCGATGTAACATTAAATCAGTTGGTTCTTCTTTGAAAGACACTTAAAGACTAAACGCAAGTTTATCTCTCTCAGCTGGCTATATTTTAGTTAATACGTTTGTATTACACGTGAAGAACGATTGAAGCACAGAATGCGTTTCGTTACAGCTGTGTTAAGGCAAAAGCTTAAAATGCATTAATCATGGTTTGACACTAAATATGCCTTTCACGTGGTTTAGCTCTAACGTGCAGTAGAACAATAATACATTCAACGTTAAACACCTTACTTCCTCGAACGGCTGACGACACTGAACGCAGTGGTTCTTCTTTCTCAACTGCTGAAGCAAAAATGGCATATGTACAAATCACTGAGGACGATGGTTATACTAAGATGAGCACAGTTGTCTTAGTTGCTGTAGCATATGGCATTATGCACATTTGTATTAATCATGAAGAACGGTCGAAGTCGAAGATTTATTGAAGCAAAAGCTTTATTAGCGTTCATCAAAACTGACTAACACTAAATATGCTTTCCACAGAGTTTAGCCTTAAGATGTATAGTACTTCTAGAAAGGGTGTTGACTCACAATAGCTGTAGCAAATCGTACATTGCACATTTGGATGAACGTGAAGAACGATTACAGAAGATGACATGTTTAAAAGCATTCACTGGAGTTAAGTAACGCTGATTTCACTTACACTAAACATGCCCTCCACAAAGTTAAGAAAAAACTTAAAAAGTTACAAAAGCTGCGATTTAACACGTTTATTAGTGGAAAGACTGTCGACACTGAATGCATTGTTTTTCTCTCTCAGCTGCTGTTTTTAATTGCACTGTGCACGTTTGTATGACGATCTAGTGCAGAGAAGCTTTAAACTCAGTCAGAAGACGACATGAAATATACTGATCAACAAGTTTAGGCCTACAGTGCAATAGTACTAACTACTGTTTTTGTACTGTGACAGATGTTTTGAACGTTTTGATAAGTGGTTCTTCTTTTCAGCTACAAATGACATTAGTGCAATTTGGTTTAAGAAAAAGCTTTAAAGCGTCAACAAACACTAGCATACATCACTTATGCATCAATAACGCAGTAAATACGACTTCCACACACTAACATGTGCAGTTGTTCACTTACACTAAACATGCATTCTACATAGTTAAACCCTACATGTGCAGTAGTCCCAACCAGCATGCAAAACATGTGCTTCTGTGAAAAGCTGCGATAGAACATTCCTTAGTGTTAAACACGTTAGCCGGGACAAAATGCAATGTTTTTCTCTCTCGGCTGCTGTGCCAAATTGCATTGTGCATGTTTCTATTAATTTGTGGTTCAGAAAAGCTTTAAACTGAGTCTTCAGATGACATTAAAACGTGTTATACGTTGTCTAAACGTGTAATTGTGTGACGATGATTTGATGTTTTGATGTTTGGCAACATTAAGCATCACTGAAGAAGATGCATTTATTCAAGATTAACCCAGTAGCGCTTTTTTGGTGCTTGTTGTACCCAAACGCAATTGTCGTCTGTAGTGTACAGGGTTTAGCTCCATATGTGCAGTAGAACATTTACCCATTCAGTGTTAAAAGGCTGACGACACTGAATTCATTGGTTCTTCTTTTTAGCTGCAAAGGGCATTTGTGCAAATTGGTTTAAGCAAGATTCTGATGTGTTTAAGCAAGAGCTGCATAGTGTTAACAAACACTGGCACTTGAGCAGCAATAAGGCACTAAATTTGACTTTCACAGACGACTTTCCTGACGTCTTAACCAGCATGCTAAACATGTACTTCTGTGAAGAGCAGCGATAGAACATTCCATTGTTTAGTGTTAAACACGTTTCTTTCTTGAAGGACTGCTGGCACTCAATGTTTTTCTCTCTCAGCTGCTGTGTCAAACTGCGTACGTTTGTATGACGATCTAGTGTGAGGAGCTTTAAACTCAGTAAGAAGACGACATTAAAGATACTGTTCAAGATACTGTACCTTGAAAAAAACTTGAAAAGTTTTGAAAACGTTAAGCATCACTGAGGACGATTCTTATACTAAGATGAGCATAGTTGTCTTAGTTGCTGTATCATATGGCATTATGCACATTTGTATTAATCATGAAGAACGGTCGAAGACGAAGATTTGTTTAAGCAAAAGCTTTATTAGCGTTAATCAAAACTGACTTACACTAACTATGCTTTCCACAGAGTTTAGCCATAAGATGTATAGTACACCTAGAAAGGGTGTTGGCACAAACTGCAAAGTGTTTTACGCACAGCAGCTGTAGCAAATCGTATACTGCACATTATGTATGAACGTGAAGAACGATGAGAGAAGGTGACGTTTAAAAGCATCACTGGCGTTAAGCAACGCTGATTTCAGTTACACTAAACATGCCCTCTACAAAGTTAAGCCCTACATGTGCAGTAGTCCTACCCAGTATTTAAAACATGTGCTTCTGTGAAAAGCTGCGATTTATCACGTTTCTTAATTGAAAGACTGCTGACACTGTATGCATTGTTTTTCTCTCTCAGCTGGTGTGGCAAACTGTGCACGTTTTGACTTTAAAGATACTGTTCAACAAGTTTAGCCCTACAGTGCAACAGTAACAACTACTGTTTTTGTATACTACTGTTTTTACTACTGTTTTAAATACGACTTCCACACACTAACATGTGCAGTCGTTCACTTAAACTAAACATGCATTCCACATAGTTAAACCCTACATGTGCAGTAGGGTTTGCTACTCTCTCTCGGCTGCTGTGCCAAATTGCATTGTGCACGTTTCTATTAATTTGTGGTTCAGAAAAGCTTTAAACTGAGTCTTCAGATGATATTAAAATGTATTATACGTTGTCTAAACGTGTAATTGTGTGAGATATGTTTTGAACGCTTTGGCAACATTAAGCGTCACTGAAGAAGATGCATTTACTCAAGATTAACCCAGTAGCGCTTTTTTAATGCTTGTTGTGTCCAAACGCAATTGTCGTCAGTAGTTTTTTAAATAATATTTGGTAAATAGGTGTTCCACAGGGTTTAGCTCCATAAGTGCAGTAGAACTACTGCAGTATGTACTATGACAGATGTTTTGAAAACGTTAAGCATCACTGAGGACGATGCTTATACTAAGATGAGCACAGTTGTCTGTATCATAGTTAGTTGCTGTATCATATGGCATTATGCACATTTGTATTAATCATGAAGAACGGTCGAAGACGAAGATTTGTTTAAG